>JAHREE010000395.1:421018-438328 GCA_033628505.1 Tringa tobata | reverse complement strand
GCATCTATAGTGTTTTAAGAAGCTAGTACTCTCAACATACCAATTACTAAGTTGTTGTGAACTGTTCTGTCTTCTGGTGCCTGTCATATATTCTAGAACTGATTGTCTACAAGATTCTCTGTTAGGCAAACAGAGTTTTGTGGTGATTCATTGATTGGTTTCTACTCTTGTTTCAGTTAATTGCTGTAGACCTAATTCTTCTCAACATCCTTTTCTAATATGACCTATCTGTCTTTGATGCTGATGATGGAATATACTTGAAATTAAGTTTTAGTTGTATTTTAAACTATCTCTATTCACTGGAAGAAGAGAAAAATCAAACTGATGAGAAATATCAAGCTGACCAAACTCAGTAATTTAAGCATTGAAGCCGCAAACTTTTCTGACTGCTGTGTTTGTCAGAAGTAACACAAAAACTTTCATTTTGCAGATGATGTACATGGAATTAGTGTTATTATTACAAAGAAGACTTTCACAGGTTTTATGATACCACATAAGTATCGCAGCATTGAGGTTACTTTTTGTACTCTTAAAAAATCATTTACGATCCCTTTTGAAAGGGGAATTGTGTTGGTAGACATGGAATTTAATAGACAATATAAGAAAACAGCAGTTATCAAAGCCAAATTCTAAAAATCATGAAGAACAGAGGGTGATTGATTGCTTTCTTGTATTTCTCAGTAAAACTATTTAACTGATGTGGTCATTAGATGAACATAAAATTCTTCTATGCATATTTCTTCTGTTCCAATTCATAACAAAATTGGGCAAAACCCCCTTAAATATATATTCTCTAACTACAGATTTACTTCTTTATTATACAGAAATGCAGCCTCATTTCTTCAAGAACATAGTTCTGACTGGGGGAAACACCCTTTTTCCAGGCTTCAGAGATCGGGTTTATTCTGAAGTTCGCTGTCTTACTCCAACTGATTATGATGTTTCCGTTGTTCTTCCTGAAAAGTAAGTTCTAAATTGTACAGAACAAGCTTTGTCCTGCTAGCAGAACAAACTCTAAAGTAGGATTTCTTTTGCTGATTAAAAAGATAGATTGAGTAAAGGGGTTAATTTAAATATTAAGTGAACCAAAATTGTAAAAGAAGAATGTTTTAAATCAGCATATTTTCAGACAAAATAAATTAGAGACTACCTGCTTGCCCTGTACTTTGGCTAATAAAGTTAAGCGCATAAATAAGTATCTTCAGGTTTGGCCTTTTTAGTGTAAACAGATAAATAAGACTATTGTCATTAAGTGGACCCATAAGCATGCAAGATTAGGGTTTAGGCTTTTCTTAGAAGAATTTTCAGCATCTGAATGCTGCCATGTCATTATTAATGTAGCCGCTTCAGGGATTTGAAAGGAGTAACATTTTGCAGAGAGAGAGTGTATACAGTTGAGACAAAACAAGTGTTATCTTGAAAGTACAAAAAAATCCTCACTTTAATAATACTTTTAAAAAAGATTATTTTTAAATATCAATGAATCATTATCTCTGCAAAATAAATACAAACACATCTACTTCATGACCTCTTCACACTTGCCTCCAAAGAGGCACTTACTTTTTATAAAAAGTAAAGTCAGTTAGCCCTGCAAAAATTTCAGACTTTGTCTCATGACTTGTCTGGAGCTGAATGGTTTGATTTAGCAATCAAAAATATATTTCTTTAATAGATATGGCTAAGTAAAGTCCTTGAAATCATTGCTGCATACTTGTATTTTGAGTGAACTTACAGATGAGTAACAACAACTTTGTTAATTTTTCAGCCCTATTACTTATTCTTGGGAAGGTGGGAAGCTCATTTCCGAAAATGATGATTTTGAAGACATGGTAGTAACTAGAGAAGATTATGAAGAACATGGACACAATATCTGTGAAGAGAAATTTGATATATAGGTAGCATAGTTGGTATATTGTTATTCCATTGTTTTACCCAGAATGGAATTCTTTGAATTACAACTTGTTTTCTGTCAGTTAGGATTGTGTTTTAGCTTTCCTGTATTTAAGTGGGTTGGGAAAGAATCGCTTTCAGAGTTTAAAAATAAATTTTTGCAAGCCTAATATATTCATTGTCATTCCATTATGTTCTTGTGTTTTACTGATAGCTTCATTGTATTCTTATTGCACAAAACCTCAATGCATGAAGCAATAAAAATATTGAATGCTTGTACTGGTGTGGCACTAACACATGGTGAGAAGAAATCAAGATGGTTTTTTATTATCTTTTTTTAAAAAATGAATATTATTCTAACTTGCACTTGCAATTGAATGGCTATTAAACTCATCTCAAAAGGTCTCTTTGAGATTGCCTGTCCTGAAAAGGAATACATGAGTTTTGGTTATTTTAGTGAATAACTATGAGAGGAATATAACTGAAATGTGACCACTGCTGTTCAAAGTATAGTTAGGCTTTGAGGAAAGAGTAATTCAAACAATTCTTTTTTAAAAATGGAGTTTGAGTTAGTAGGTTGTGGGGTTTTTTGTTTGGTTTTTGTTTTAAACAATGTCTTAGCAAATAAGTTTCCTGCCACTTCTCTCACCTTTCTGACAAAAGGTGACATCAGAAGCTGCCTGAGGCGAACAAATCTTGCAGCTGTGGCCTGGGTCATCCCATCTGTGTCCTATCCGTGTGTTCTAGATAACAGGTACAGGCTGGGGTACTTGTGTTTATTTCTGTTTTCAGAGCAAAGGTGGCATCAGAAGCCCTGTTACCGTGCCATCAGTGTGTGCAGCACTGCACGCAGGAGGGGAAAGAGCAGCACTAGAGGGCAGTAGCCACGTAGAAGCCTCGGAGGGCCCCACCTGGCTTGCTTAGTTGCCAGGGCAGAGTTCTTTGTGATGATCTGTGACCCAAGTGTAATTGATGTACTTGAATGGTCAGAGCTGTGAACACCCCAACATAGGTCTATGTGCTGAGCTGCCTCTACCATATTAAATGATAGACTAATACAGTGCTTTTTATGCAGTGTTTTATTATCATCTTTAAATTAGCACAAGAAAATTCTAATCAAGTTACAAAGTGCAAGGATTTGTATTTTTGTTGTTTTTTGTTTTTGTTTTTTTTAAAACACAGTTTTACCCCAAACAATTGTCAGTTCATCTAGCCTACAAATTACTGTGTTGTCATCCTTCCCTATTACCAGCTTCAGTGAAGGGACTGAAGAGAGAGAAAAAAAAAAAACTAAACCAAAATCCCCTTTTCCCACTACTCAACACCAGAAGCACTTAATCAGGAATCAGGAAATACTTTCCTGTTTATAGTTCTCAATATCCTACTTCTGTACATGCTCCCTTTCCCAGGAGAATGACCAAGACCAAAACACAGGGCTAGAGAAAGAATATGTGCCCCTGTAGTCTAGTAATTAGGGAAATCACCTCTGAGAGGTGAAACTTGGTCTTTTTTCCCATCTCCCAAAAATTAGTTATTTTACACTAAACAGTCACTGTTAAATAACTGTAGAAACAGGGACACATGGACAGATTTCAGCTACATTCCCTGACTTCTAATAGGGCCAGGTCATTTAAATAAGGCCACTTGAAATATGCAAGTTAATGCAACCTATTACCCATACACATAGTTGGTTATATCTAACAGTGTAACAGTTCAATTTATAAAAGAAAAGAAAACAACATTTGTTTTCAGAAAACTTTGGTATCCTGGTAACTTTGACCACACATTTTAAGAGCAGTTGAGGATGTAGATACCTGAAGAAGCATAATTCACAATAATAAAAAAAAAATCATGGTCAGAATAGAGCTAGTCCAGCAAAGGGGCCATGAAAACGATAAGGGATTGGGGCATCTCTCATACAAGGAGGAGGCTGAGAGCTGTGATTGTTTAGCTCTGAGAACACCAGCACAAGCAGTGTGCCATTATTACTAACTTAAAAGTTACTAAGTATATTTTCTTAGAGGAGACATTAATTACAATTAATGATTTTTAGCAGCATAGTAATTTTGATAGTTTCCTGGAACTGAAGATGCAAGGACATAAGAAGAAATTGGTTTGTATCACGAACAATTTTCATATGCATCCCCCTTTAAAAAAAAATAAAAATGGCTGTATTGATGTCTAACTATTTAGAGTGCAAACTTCACATGTAGTTTTACAACTGCCACAATAGATGAGAGAATGGTGTTTTCGGAATTCTTTAATTAATTTCTTCTTCTGCTTCAAAGGAATAGTGGAGTCATTCTCTATGTCTTGAACCAATGCAAGAAGATACTGATTTGTTTGTTGTTTTTGATCTTCATATTCTTTAGTTGTTACACGCTGACAGAAGGTGAAGCCTTTGTAAGAAATCAGAGGTTCAGATTAAGCTTAATGCATCATGCAAGAGCCTGATTAAAAATATGATGAGAAACATAGGTATATTGATATTCAAGTTCAGATGTGAATTCTTGACAATGTGAAACACATAGCCCTCCACTGAGCATGGATGAACATCTAAACATTAATTGCAAAAATAAAATTGAAAAGCAGTGTTACAATCTCAATATCACAGATTATTTTGTATTACAATCAGGCCTGCAAGACAAAGAGCCAATACAGTCCTTGCGAACAGAAGACATAATGAAGAATGCGACGTGACAAGAACAACACCTCGCAATTGTCATGATGCAGTGATTCCCAGCAAGTGAATCAGATCCATAGCAAGGTCCAGTAGGTAATGAAAGTGAATAAATACTTCGGAGAAACAGTTGCCTCTGAACCACACCTCTGAACTCAGGAACTTTTAGGTGACTACACAGCTCAACATGTTTTGGGCACCAAAAGCAGAGATGATAGAACAGGCAGCAGTTCACAGTGAGGGCAGAACAAGGAATTGCAGCCCAAGAGTCACACAACTTCACCACTAGTTAGCTATAAAAACGTTGTAAACCTATGCAGTAGAGCACTGCCCTGCAAGGATTCAAGCCCCATCATTGGACAAGTGAGTTCTGGCCTGAGGAAAGGCTGGCATTCAGCTATTCCACACATTAGCGAGCAACTAGGTTGAACAAATGTCAGTTGCCAAAACGGGAAAGAGTTCTTACTACTCCTTCTGTACAAACACCATCTTTTTATGGCTCAGAGAGTGGTAGGAACCCGAGCTGCCAGAATTTTCACATGGACCTGTCCTTCCCTTCCTTTACCACGAGTCTGTCAAATGTGAAATACTTTTTATGATTTAGTAGAGTCAGATCAAGAAAAGATGGCTCTTTCAAAAGGGAAAGCTTAACAACTTCCAGTACTGAGATTAACTCTTGAAACTTCAGGGTGTGTCCTTTAGGCCAGTGGTTTCAAGTTGCCTACTAGATTAAAACCAACCCCAGAGTTCCCCCAGTGTTTTTAAGTGTTTTATATTTCCAGCAAACCTAAGGATTACTTTCCTGCAAAACAGATCTCTTTTCTTATCAGGATCCCCTCCTGCTCCCACCTGCCCTTCAGAAGCTCACTGGATAATAAAGCTCAGTAGCTCCCAGGACAGATTTTCCTGCTGTGTCCTTCATGAGAAAAGGGAAAATGACACCAGAATATGAGGCACGCTCTCCTGTGCTGGAGCGCTTACAGTCAGAACAAACTAGTTGTTTCAACAAGTACACAGAATTTACATATATCATTTACAGATTGAAACTCCAAAACAGTAGGGAGAATATAGCACAGGGCTGGTACTTCAGTCATCTGCTCAGCGTGCTGCTGGAGACCACACGGGCTCCGAGAGTACCGCAGACAGGCAACTCCTTCCTCTATGGCTCATCCCTGTGTTCTTTGGCTGCACAATATGTGATACTCAGAACACTGAACCGGAAGCAAATTGGAGAGATTCTAGAACCCAACACAGATCGTAAAGGATTCTGTACCAAATCTACTTCCCAGGCAGCTACTGTATTAAATATAGTATTAAACAGCACAATAACTTACAGTGTTATTCAGTGCCCTAATGGCTTCTCTTCAACGTTTAAGCATATAATGTACTGGCAGTAGAGAAGTCAAAAGGATAAAGGTGAAGACTCGGAGAAAAATTAAATTATTTAAGCCAACTCTTTCAATCCCTGTGCTGAGAGATGATTTTGGCATCAAGGCCAGATGGAATATTAGCTTGTAAAAGAAATGAGCTGGAAAACACGTACACATCGTCAAGCATCAAATGCCTTCCTTTTAGGCTACACTACCGTTCTTTAAGTCTTAAGCTCTTAGTAAACTTTGTGCTTACCCAGTAAAGGAAGACAGCTTTTCAAAACACTAAACAATCAAGGTCTGTGTTCAAGACATCTATTAGAACCCCAAACTACTGAACTCTATGAGAATTGTTAGGTGTCTTGTGGCAGAAATAAGAATGCTGTTCCTAAATATAAAATCGTAGCAAATTCACAAATCAAATTATAAGCATGTCACTTCAGGAAGCACGTTTTGCATTAATTTCTCCAGAAGCAATTATTTGGTAAAAAAGTTCAAAGTAGATAATTAATAAAATACTTGTTCTCTAATATTCAGAGGTCAGTGTTTTGATTATAGCTGAAAATTTAATTATTTGGTGAGTTAGCCATTAGTCACTTTAACGCTTCACTTCCAATAAAAGAAAAGAACACAGTCTATGCAAAATTACAGTCAACTGATGATAACTTGATTTGTATAGAATGTTTTACATAAAATGCATATCACATCATCTACCTGAATCGATATCTGGATCTTGTCCTTCCAGCAAATTCTCAAATCTCCTACTAGTTAGTTCCAGAAGAGTTAAAGGAGTCTGAAAATACAATCCAAGAGAGAAAAAAAGTTACAAAAACAATACTTCTATTTTTGAAAATCTAAAGCACTCAGATGATCAATTTAAAAATAACATCATTAACTGCTAAAGAATCTATGCCTACATTTATTCAGGTACACATTCAAAATCTCTCAAAAATTGCACTAATACACATATCAGGGAATTGTCAGAGTTGCAAGGGACCTCTAGAGATCATCTAGTCCAACTCCCCTGCTGAAGCAGGATTGCCCAGGGCACGTTACTCAGGACTGCATCAAGGCGGGTCTTGAAAATCTCCAGAGAAGGGGACTCCACAACCTCCCTGGGCAGCCTGTTCCAGGGCTCTGTCACCCTCACTGTGAAGAAGTTTTTCCTCGTATTTGAATGGAGCTTCCTATGTTCCAGCTTGTGCCTGTTGCCCCTCGTCCTATCGCTGGAAACCACTGAAAAGAGTCCGGCTCCATCATCCTTCAACCCACCCTTTAGGTACTTGTAAACGTTGTAGATTAGGTCTCCCCTCAGCCTTCTCTTCTGCAGGCTAAAGAGCATATACACATGTTTATTTCTGACCAAAGAAATAGGAGGCAAGATGTTCTAGGTATCGTTTTCCACTGAACTACGGCCAAAAAAAGGAGAAAAAAAAAAAAAAAAAAAGGAGTGTAGACCTGGAACTGATTTCAGCTTATATATTACACAAGGCTCTCAACTACAGTTGTGAAAGAGCGAGTCACCATGTCACTGTCACTACTATGAAGCAGTGGACACTTCATTTGTCAGATCTGGCTCTATCTCCAATCACGAATAAAAGCCCTAACCCCCATGTCAGAGCCTTTAATAACGAGAAACAAACCAAAACCATTTGGTTTTGGCTGCATATTAACACATACAAAACTCACAGTAACCACTTGATACTTTCAAATTAAACTGGGGCTAATTAGAAAAAAATAAAAATCTCCCATGTCTCTTTAGCTGAAGTCAGAAGTGGAAATCAACGTGTTGGATAAGAACTAAAAATAATATTTTTCTGAAACCAAATCAACGTTTCTGTGAGGCTTATTTGTAACTGGACAATAAATGTCTGGAGAATTTTACAGCTATCTTGCAACAGCTGAGACAATTAGTTCATGTCTCTCTAGTTTTAATGAGAAATTTTATAGTTGAGGAAAACAGTAGCAAAGCGTCATGACTGTAATGCACCAGTTGAATTTAGAAAGTCAGTTTAGGGTCCGAGAAGGTTGCATCTTTTAATGTGTGACAATATGATAGCACATAAGTAAAGGAGACTATAAAATATATCTGTATTTTTTAAATAACTGATCAAGTTAAATAGAAAGGCCATTACATTTTGTGGTTCTATTCATTTTCTTTAATTTAGAAGTTAACATTTCAAAATACCAAAAGGAAGTCTTAAGAGTTGTCAAAGCTGTACATGTACACTGGGGCACCAGAGCATGCCACCTTATTTATCACTCAGAGTACATCAGCTGACTTCTAAAAGAGAAAGACACTGAGAAACCTAAATGTTTAGTAGACAGCCATCAGAAACAAGGTGCCAAAAAACCTCAATAAAAATTTCTTAGTAGTTCAAATATTTTCTTAACAGAAATTATGCAAATAAAGAGAGAGGATATTATATATAAAGGATTATAAAGCTCCCAGAAAGCTGTCCTCTATAGTCAGAAATAGATTCTCGCCCTACTTGACTGTACTATTAAACTCTATGTTGTGGCTTCAGTTGGGATAGAGTTAACTTTTTTAATAGCAGCTGGTAGAGTGCTGAGTTCTGGATTTGGGATGAGAAATACTTTTGATGGCACACTGGTGTTCTAGTTGTTGCTAGGCAGCCTAGGCTTTTGTGCTCCTCCTATTGCCCTGCTGGGAGGGTACAGGAAGATGGAAGGGGACACAGCCAGGACAGCTGACCCCAACTGGCCAAAGGGCTATTCCGTACCATAGGATGTCATGCTCAGCATGTAAAGCTGGGGGAAGGAGAAAGGGGGAAGATGTTCTGAGTGACGGTGTTTGTCTTCCCAAGTAACTGTTAGGCGTGACAGAGACCTACTTTTCTGGAGATGGCTGAACACCTGCCTGTCCACGGGAAGCAATTAATTAATTCCTTTTTTTGCTTTGCATGTGCAGCTTTTGCTTTACCTGTTAAACTGCCTTACCTCAACCCACAAGTTTTTCCTCACTTTTCCTCTTGTGATTCTCTCCCCCAAGGCACCTGGAGAGCAAGCGAGCAGCTGCGTGGTGCTCAGTTGCCGGCTGGTGTTAAACCACGACATCGTAACATTGGACATTAAACTCTGCTCCTCAGAACTCTCATCTCCAAAAAGGCACTTCATGGCATTTAACATTTAAAATGACAAGGCCAATGAGGAAAGGAAAACGCTACCTTGAAAAGCTCGGCGTGATTGTCCATCAGAAACTGAGCCAGCAGTTCTGCTTGTGGTTTTGACAACGTCTGATTTTGTAAGATGAACTTCGTGCAAGTCTTGACAATCACCGATCTGTTATCAAACTAGAAAAAGAACTCAGACTTGGCACTAGATTTACTTGCGATGTGTTAGCAAAGACTAAGTATAACAGGATGCTATCAGTGGGATGAACATCTTGATACTTGTTTTAAAACATATCACATTGGAAGGCAGTAAACAGAATACTTTAACTCTGGAGAAAAAAAAGTTAGGTTTACTATAGCAAAGTGCTATTACTCACACTAAACATAACAGATACTTACTTGTTTTTGTAATTTGTAGCCCTCTGATTCAGATGCAATGGCTAGGAATGTCAGGAGTCTATGTAGTTCTTCTCGTATATTTGGTGCTAATAATCTTAAATAAAGCTGTGATGCCTCTAGAGCTTGATCTGTTTTTCCTTTTTCTGCAATGGAGTAAAACAGTGTATCCAGTGCAACTGTTCATTTGCAGAGCCAAGAATACATATTTAAATTCCAATATTAATCCAATGTTGGGTGATTATTTTTTTTTTTCTCTCCAAACAAAGCAGGTTATCTCAGGGACTTCTAAAACCTTTTGACAAGGCTCAAAACAGAATTTAATCAATATAAGCTTAAAACTTTGTCCCATACTTAGCTAGGGAACAAATGTAGCTGGACAATATATACAGGACATTACTATGTTCTGTGTACAGTGGGCAAACACTGAAGTCATGTTTACACTGTTTGTGTTTACACATCTTCATATTATATTTTAGGATTCATCTCAAAGTAATTAATGAGTGCAAAAATTCTAGCTTTCTCATTGCTTTAAAGGTTGGTTTTGTTTGTTTGCTGTTGGTTGGTGTCCATCCACTCCCACCCCTCCTTTTAAGCCGTTAGGTTTTAAGATTCTCAAGGAAATGTGCTAAAGTGGAAATACTCTCCTATAAAAACCCCTTTAGATGATAATTCTAGTTATCTTCACTTTGAAAGTGAGGAACAATCAAAAAGCCAAGTAATTTTCTAAGGCAAGAGCAAGATGAGGGCAGATACAGGAATAGAACGTACATATGATTTTCTGGCCTCTGTCCTATTATTGGGACAGAGGACAAGAGATAATCCAGGACTTTCAGGGGTGTACCACAAGCCATTTGAAACCATCTTTATTAAAAAAGAACACAGAAAGAGCAAGTAAGTGACCCTTTTCCAAAATAAGGGCAGATAAAAAAAGCAGGAAAGAATTGCCAAAGGAAATGATCAAGACAGGTAAAAGTATAGATATGAAGACAGAAAGTGAAATAATTTCTAGAGAAACATCTAAGAGTTTCTGTGATCCATGATTAAAGCTTTACTGAGTTACTTTAAAAGACTGTAAAAAACAAAATGTTCTGATGTAAAAAAGTTTCAATAAACCACATGGACTAGTTTGACCAGTTGCATTAATCTGTAACGTAACTAAAGTACTCTAAATCTGCTTATTTTAAAGCCAACAAGCACAGCAACATTTGCTTTCACAACAGACCTTGTGTATTATCAGTCATCTTAAATAAAAATAACAGCTGAGGAAAATACAGTTATAATTGTATATAGGTTGATAACAAAATGAAGTTGTACTTGAGCTAACTGCAGCACTTCTCAAATTAATTTTGAAAGTGTTTTAAACATGTAGATGTTGATAGCTACTTTGAGCTCTCTTGCACTATAGTCAGAACAGCAGCACTTTATCAAGGTAAGGTTAACTGCACTGGATTCTACTCAAAAATTATTATTAGAATCCAAGTTTTTATGCACTGAGGATCATAGCACTGAGAGGGAAAAAACAGTTGTAAAATAGTTAAGCGCAACCTCCTAACAGTGCTCTAGTATGTACTAGAACACAGCTGAGGACCCAAAACCACAAACTTAAGTTCCAAAGCTGACAAAATAAAAGCAAGAATAAGAAAGTAGGATAACCCTGGAGGTTCATGGGTCACATAATTTACATCAAGCAGATAATAAGGAAAAAGACCTACAGGCAACTAAAGCATTAAATTAATTCAGCAGAATTAGACACTGTCTTTTCCCTTGCCTACAGGTTTAGCTGGTTTGATTCTCTAATTTAGTAATATTCTCTAATATTTGTTTATATCAGTTTTGTATTTAAAGTGTGTATATGAACTATAACATCTTTAACATAAGTGAACATTCAGTAGAAGTTACTAGAAGCTAAATCAGTTCTTTCAAATAAGCATTTTTTTTTTGTGGATGGGTTATGTACTTTTGTACTAGTTTCCCTTTCATGACTTCCATTATAATCTGATTTTTTTTTTCTCCTTAGCAAAACGCCACTGATAAAAATACTGTCTGTTGTGTTTTCATGGGCTTTTGGAAACAGGATCCACCACTGCTGCAATTTTTACACAGGTCAGCTGTGCTCCTATGCCAGAGAGCTTACCATAGTCTCTAAGAACTGAAACTCTTGATAATGCTCCATAAAACCTACAGAACTAAAGACATAATGGGCCCTTTTTAGGGTAGGATTATTCTTAAACTAGTATTTAAATTAAAGCCTTCTCTTTTAATTGTGATCATATGTAGGGAGGTTTTTTTTTTGCAGGTGGAAATCACAATCTGAACAGCCCCCTTTATAATTTTAAAAAACTTTTTTTACCAAAAAAATCCTAGATTCAGAACTTACAAAACCTTTTTTTGGTAAACAAGAAAAAAGTAAAACTATTGCTATAAAGTTATGTTATTAGTCACAAGTAGCAATAAAGGAAATTCTGACTAGAGGTAAGAAATTTTAACAGTGAGAGGAGTTATATATTGAAACAGGTTACCCACAAAGGTTGGTGAATCTCTGTTCTTGCAGATTTTCAAAATTCAGTTGGATCAGGCCCTAAGCAACTTGATTTAACTTTGAAATTTGTCCTTGCCTTGAGCAGAGGTTATGACTAGCAACCTTGAGCATTCCCTTCCAACCTATAAAGTGCATCTGCAATAGCATTGCAAATGGTGTTATGATTCAATAAATTAATGCTTAGTAAGTTCCATCCTTTACACGGTTTTCACTTGCACTTTTTGTTCCAGGTTGCTCTTACCTATAAGTTCTGTAATTCCTGAATGAATATCGAGATCCTGAGTGGCAAGAAGGGAGTCCTTCTTTTGATTGTAATACTTTATTATAGTGTCAAAAAGAATCTTCTTGTATGTATTCAGACTGCTCGGTTTGTTAGTGCTTTGAGGTAGCTGCTGGCTGACCATCACTATGAACTGGTCTGGGAAATACTCCAAGCATTCAACTGCAGCATAGAGCCATTTGTCAAGCCTGTAGAAGGAAAAGTTAGTTTTAGTGCTTACTTCAAAGGATTAAAAAAGAACATGCAGAGTATTTTAAAGGAAATCAGATAGAAATAACCATGCAGGTATAGTCACATACTTGAACCACAGCATTAAACTCATTGCTTATTGAGCAGTTTATGTCATTTATTTCACCGTATTAGTTCAAGGACCTGCTCAACATAAGCAACTTCTGTAGTTCTCCTGTGCTACGGACAATACATCTGAGGTATGTGCAGATCAAAACAAGCTGTAATCGTGTCAGACTGTCACTGACCCCAGGACACTTGTCTGATTCAGCTGGTATTTAAAACCAAACACCACTCCACTATTACTTCAACACAAATAATGACAACCCACCAGGACTAACCAGAGTGAAAAAGCAAGGGGCTGAAACTTCAGAGAAAAGACACAGGACAATTTGTTCAAAACCAGAATAAAATAAAAATATTTTAAATCCCAGAAGACTGCAGAAGCAGCTTATTATGCAACCTGCTATAAAGGCATGAGTTTTCTTAAGCATTTGTTGCTCGTATGACTTAACTAAGGGAAGGAAAACATAAGGCAAATCTAAAATCCAAGTAGACCATTCACTGTTCAAAGAGGCTGGAAAGTCAGAGGAAAGTTAAGTCACTAACTTAACCATTTTGTCCAGAAGAAATCTAAAAATAATAGACCTATGGGAGGCAGAGGAAGAATTACTTTTTTCAGACTCTCCAGATAGAAAGTAATTTGAACTGAATCAATAACTCATGTGAAGATGTAAATATTATTTAAGGTCGACAGAATCTTATTTTTATCATGGAGAGCAAAAACAAAGATATTGAACTTGCTGCTGGACAGCTAGATAAACATCAACTTCTGTTAGAACTGCTGTGGCCAACAAGGACTGTATAACTCTTGGATGCATAAATGGGGTAATACAGTAAAGCAGAAATAGGATCATGACCTCCCTTTAGTTATGATCCCATGAGCAGAGCAATCACTGCAAGCAGGATTTGATTTACCGTTTGTAAGTACCTACATGGAGAGCAGGGATTTGAATATTTCAAGGATAACATGATGCTAGTTGAAAACTGAAGACAGAAAATTTGAGATATAAATTATGCTTACTTCCTTCCTTCATACTGGGGGCGCTTAATCCTACAACTACTTGTAATACTGGTCGTTATTATTCATACCTGGAATTTTCCATTTCTCATGCATGCTATAAACCAGACCTAAATAATGAACTATCTACAAAGATGCTACTCCAGCTCCACCCACCCGCCCCCACCCTTAAGTAAAGACATGAAGAAAACATTTAATTTTATTAACACTCATCTGATATATTAGCAATTGTTAGAAGCACTTAACACAGAATAATACAACGTAATAACTATATTTGAGATATTTTAAGAGACATAAACCCACCAATCACCCAAGAATCAAGTACAACAGAAGTATAAAGCTCAAGACAAACAGCGTTCGTTAAGCCATTCTGGGAGGAAAAACCTGTGGAGTTAAGATACTACCCAGCAATAAACCTAGTTTGGAATCAGGAGTTTGATTAGCTTATATAAAACTCTATTAATATTTTCTCCCTAAAGCAAGAATAGATAAAAACTGTAAGAAAGAGTCTCCTTAGGTACACAGATTGACCTCAGTATCACAAACAAATAGAAATTGTATTGATTTGAAAGAAATAAGCATTACTAAGACACGTGCACATGAGGAGACATGCCTTGACATATTCATTGAGAGTACATGTTAAGATAGAGATCAGCCAAAGTGCAATCAACAGGAACACTACAAAAATAAGAACTTTTAAGAAAAAGAGCACTGACGATGTGCATCCACTTTCACTTTTAGGTTCTCATGATATAAGCATTCTTCAGCACTACAGCTTAGCTTCTACTTTTCCGTTGCTAACAATAGATGCCTTATTGACTTTATATCTTCACAGCACCACCATCAGGCACTGTGACAAACAAACAAAAAACCTCACAATAAATTTTTTTCAAGTTCTAATATCTGTTGAAGAGAGCTAAAAGTTAAGTGTCTCATCTAAACACTCCCTGGCTTCCTCAATACTTGAGATTAAAGTTCTAATGTATACTTAAAATCCTCAAGTGTCCAATCCTAAGCATAAACTTCTTGTGAATTCCTTTACCACTTCTGAAAATAAGTCAAAGGAAAGTATGTTAATGCTACCCCTGTCTACAAGTGTAAAAATGTCTCTTTTGTTCACTCTACACAAATCTTTGATCAAGAGTAAAATCAAGCATTTACTAACCAATCCATTTTATAGATGTATAACTTACTCAGGCAAGTTTAAGCTACATGTAACCTCTCTGTCCAGGAAAGTATTTGAGATAATCAGGTCTTCTTCTTTACCAAAACAGTCTGGTTTTGTCTTCACTGAAGACACCAAGATATCTTCTAGAAGCGGAACATCAATTAACTGCAGCAGTCGTAGCAGAGTTTGCTGTTTCCAGACATCATCTATTACTGATACCACAAACAAACAAACAAAAAACCACCCTCAGAAATAACATCTTTTATGTAAAACACTAACCCACCTTTGTTTTCACTCCAGAATGTTTTAAGTGTTCAAAGAAAACAAGGTAACAGCATAGTGTGAAGTTTGTGTGTTGGAGAAGAAGGGATCAAAATTGGAATGCCAAGAAAGAAGGCTTTAAAGAAAACATCTTTCTCCCCTATCATATCAGAATTAGTAATAACCTACTCCAATCAGTAATACGTACAAGAAAAGACAAGTGAAAAGGAAAGGAATCATATAATACAGATGTACTTACTCTTAAAACCTATTTGCTTCTGAAGTGGTATTTGCATAAATAGAATAGCAACATCCTGCAAAAATTTAATCCAGTTGTTTCCTTCAGTTTACTTACTATGAGCACTTACCCATTTAGCACTCATTTAGCTGTTTTGTCATTAGTGACATGTTAAATTCAAGACTCTGAGGGGCGGTATTTAACAGAAATGAGGTACTCACTCCAAGTAGATGTGGTGAAGAACATTCAAGTTTTTAAAAGAAAAATTCAATCCTTACCTCTTTTTGAAAGCAGATGAGCTGGTTCATTAACCACAATCTTTGGAGGTAAAGATGCGTGAACATTTATTGATTGAAGAAGCTCCTCTACCCTCTTTTTATTGGCTGCTTCTAATGCTAAGGGGTTAGAAAGTGTTGTTTCACACTTTGTTCTGCTTAGGAGGAAAAAAAAAGAATTATATGTATAACAAATATCATCAGGACATATTTATCTTCCTGTCACTTCCTAAATTGCTGTTAAATCAGGACTTTAGTATCTGGTGTCTATCCTGCTGCTAGAAAACCAATCATTCACATCTGCTTTGCAGAAAGGGCAAGGATATTGATTCCAAATACTGTTCCCCTTCTTTTACCAGCTTCCAGCAAGTAGCTTGTTCACGCTAATTCTCAGATTTCAGCACAATTGATTGCAAACCAAAATGATTCCTGCGCTTATGCTACTGTGCCAGCCTCTATTCTAAATAACAAAAAGCAGATCAAAGCATTACCAAGAAATATTAGGTAGCATCTGGTATTTAAGCTTGACATTTCTCAAAACCAGCACATAGTTTTCAAAAGTCTCTAATACCTGGGTTAGACAGACATAACTTCATCTACAGCTAACCCGCCTTAACTTAAAAAAAAAATAATCAGGATAGTTCAGAATAACTCACTTAGAACGTCTTTTTATCTTCTGTTTGCAGATTTGCTCAGGAGACAAGCTCTCATTGTCTTCATTCTTTCTTGGAAGAAGAGGAGTAAGATTGTTATTTACAAATTTATAGAGACTAGTGTTTGTGTCTTCAAACTCTGTTTCTTTCTCATTCCTGAATAAGTAAAGCTTTGCTCCAACTGGCTCAAACACCTTGTGATCCATCAACGCTTGGCACACACGGACTCCCTTCTGCCGAGAAATATCATTACAGCTTAGGTACATGCTTTGCATGAGATGGGCCAGTACCACATCAACAGCATTTGAGCCGGTGAAACAGTTTTTATAGGTTTTCAGATGTTGTCTACGTCTTTTGATTTCCACCTGACTGTGAAGAGCATGAATAATACTGTTCCACAGCTGAGTTGCTTGAAAAGGACCATCACAATCTGCAAAATATTTATACGGAAATTCACAGATGCTTACAAAGTTTAGCATTTTAAAACATATTTTTACTCTGTGCAATAAGTTATATATATATACACACATATAAATTAAAAATTTCTCCAGAAATCAGCTTAAATACTTCATGGATCAGTCCTTCTTGTAAGTTGACTCACACCCACTAGGGTAGACTCTACAGAAGGGAACAAAACCAGGCAAAGGTTTTTTGGTATTGTTATTACCACACATACTGTACATATGTACACATACACATTAATTCATTATAGAAACACAGAATGGCTGAGGCCCGCAGGGACCTTCTGGTCCAACCTTCCCTGCTCAAGCAGGGCCACACAGGACCATGTCCTGACAACTTTTGAAGGTGGAGAGTCCACAACCTCCCTAGGAATCAGTGAGAAGAGCCTGGCTGCATCCTCTGTGCACCCTCCCTTCAGGTACTCTAGATGTTGAGGGGGAGCCTTCTCTCCTCCAGGCTGAGCAGTCCCAGCTCTCCCAGCCTCACCTAAGCAGACAAACCAACATTCACAACACATTAAACCTGCCATCCCCCCTTCACCACGACTTCGGGGGCAGGGGGGCGGTGTTACAGACGGAGGAGCCCCCTCTCTCCTCTGTACAGCACCTGCCCCCCGCTCTCACCCCTCCGGAGCCGCCCGAAGGCCCACCCA
>JAHREE010000395.1:288542-420635 GCA_033628505.1 Tringa tobata | reverse complement strand
GTGGCTGTGGCCGTCGCTATGGAGTAGCCGGAGCGGGACGGGGCCGAGCTGGGGCCGGAGCGAGAGACGGAGCCGGCGTGACAGGCGGCCCGCCGGGGCCCACAGGGCGAGGGACAGCCGGGCGCTGCGCCGGCAGCTTCCCGCAGGCTCAGGTGAGAGGCCTGTCCCCCGCGCCCCGGGGCAGCAGCGGCTTCCCGTGGCCTAGTGGCATTACGCGGGGAGGGCAGGGCCCGCTGGGAGCCCGGCGCTGAGGGGTGGAAGGGCAGAAGGGGCCGCCCTGGGGGGCGTGAGCGGGGCCTGGCGGGGACCGCGGAGGTGCCGGAGCCGGCGGATGGCGGGTCACCTGCCCGCAAACGCCGCCGCCAGCTGCAGGCAGGCTCCCTCCCGGCTGCCCCGCCGAGCCGTGAGCGCGGTCACCGGCCCTCCGGGCAGCGGGGAGGAGGGAGCTCCCTGCGCCGTGCGAGTCCGGTCTCACTGTAAATAACAGTAAATACTTCGGGGTGAGGGGATGGGGAGTGGAACTGGCCCGTGAGGGACAGCCCAGGGGTTTGTGCAGCCTTATCGTTTGGGTGTCGGCACGTTTGGGGGCGGCAACGGGACCCCCGTGCACGGGTCTCGTTCCGGGAGTTTTTGGTAGGGTTTCGGTTGCAGCTCAGAACCCGAAATACTGGGGGAAAAAAAAAAATATATATATAATGAAGGTGACTTGCAGTGAGGGCAGCTACACTGTGCACAGCAGTGCATCATTGCATTTGATCACCCCCTTGTTTTTGTAATGGATGCAAAAGCTTTATTGTGCCTGAATTTATTTTTTTTTAATTATTTTTATTTTTTTGGTAAGACTCGGTTGTTCTAGCGCCTGTTTCTTACATCAGTTCATCGTTGTTTACACCACATCGGTGAGACCGGAGTTTGGGTCGGGTGGCATGAAGTACTCGTGCACCTGCCTGCTGCCTTGGTTCACAAAGCAGAATCCCAGCCCGTTACAGGTCAGGGTACGGGCAGAGTGTGTGGGGAACTGCTCTACAGCGTGCACCCGTATCCGTACATCAGATGAACCTATGAATTAGTTCAAGGATAAATTAATAGTTTTAAATCACACCGTTGTTTTACATGAGTGAGAATTACAGAGCAGCGAGGAATCTTTGTTTTGGATTTACCTTTATTTCAATATTTCGAATGTTTTGCCTCGTTTCTTTTTGCTGTGTTGGCTGTTCCTTGCTACCTTGCCAAGTGGATTGGTTGTCATCGTGCTGTCTTATTGCTGCTGATGTACTTCAGCAAAAAGACCATCATGGATTGTGAGGGAAATTCATGAAAACAACACATTGACTATCCCTGTTTCTTTTTAGGATTAGTGCCAGGTTTCACGGACTTAGTATCAGTAGCATTAATATTATCCATGAAATTCAAACAGGAAGATATCAAGCAAGGTTCTTACATGTTTGTTGCCTGTCCTGTGTAGCTTGTCTGAATACAGTAGCTCATAAGATCTCATATTTTTCTCACTTATTATCTTTTAATGTGAAATGAAAGTTTCATTGTGAGTGACTGACTTTATTGTCCTGTGGCTATTAATTTTTCTATAAATAGTAGTTCAGTCTTAAAAGAACTGAACAAACCTGGTTTCATACAGGTGAGAACTAAAGTTGCGTATTTCAGATATGGTTAAATCATCATGATTTCTGGTATTATAGAAAGTACCCAAAATAGATTTGTTTGTTTGTTTTTTTGACATGGATTTTCTAGGTACATTGTTCCTGTTGACATATATGGAGTCTAACCATAACTAAAGTCGGTAATAACAATTGTTTTTATAAAGCAAAATAGCTAGTTTAGTTTACAGTCCAAATGTCCACATGAGGATTTGTACAAATTTACAGTTAGATGGATGTAAACTTAAAACCAGTCTGCTTATTGAGAAGTTTCTCAGTACTCCTTACTCAGTAGTTTAATTAAGCAGTAGTTTGCATATTGTCAGGATGGAGAGGAACAGGTTGGACAGGGCCTACCAGGCTTGATGTTTAAGTCGTAATCCTTCAGACAATGGAATGCTGTTAACATTCTCGCCTAGTGGCTTTTCCAGGCTTCTCACTGCAGTTAGTCTGTCACCCACAGCAGAGGGCACTTCTGATTTATTCAGTACTACACCTATTCTTTCCACCACCTGTATAGAAAATCCCCCTTTCAGATTTATACAAAGGAATTTGAACACGTATGCGCGTGCATTTTCTTCATAGTATCTCAGCAATTAATTTTGCAAAGTGTGTCTTTAGTTTTGAGAGTTCTAACACAAGATTGTGTTGCACTGATGCTAGAGAAGGTCTGATGGCTGAGAGCAGATGAAACAATGCAAAAAGCAAAAGATTTAAAACCAACTAATTAGATTTGTGGTTATCTTAAATTCATTAGGATCGACTTTATAATCCTTTAGCATATAGAGTTTGTCCCATGGAACAGCTGCAGAATAAAATCTCTGAGAGCTGGAAATACCTATTGCTCCTATTTAGAATACTCCATGATCCTTGTTTCTACCTATTTATCAGGTTAATGAAAAGTTCCGTTATATAGGGATATTAGCCAATGTCTAATAGCTGTTTGTTCGTGGGCTGCACAGCTAGGAATTGCATGCATTTTTCCATAGCACAATTCATAAAGTAAAATTAATATATTGTAATAAAATGTCACCTACTCTAATGAAATTACTTAATAAAGGAAGTCTGTGTTTCCATAATTTATTTCCAGCTATGTTCTCAACAAAACACTTAACACAGACCAAGCAAGTACATACTTATTCTTAAGATTGTCTCATTGTATTAGGACTTTGCTTCTCATATGTAAATCTCGCACCCCCCACAATTAAGACCTCCACCTTGAACGTGCTTGTAGTCATATCTGGGTCTGCTTCTAAGTAGTCCCATTGAAGCTGTATCTACTATTTCTGATTTTAAAGTTGAATACTTGCAAGATCGAGATCTGTGCAGCTGCATACCTTTCTTGTTCATAGTGTATTTTCTTATAGCTTGTAGTCTGATTCTTCATTTAATAGCACAAAGTTGTGTCACTCAGCTGACACGGAAATTGGTGAAATGTCTGTGGAGCCACAGCATTAGTGTATATCTAGATTTTGCTATGGAAGAATACTGAAGGTGGGATATAACTGCAAAAATAGTCAAGACAGAGCAGCATAGATGTGTTGCTTCCAGCACTGTGATAGAGTCTAATTAGGACTAGGTTAATACTGTTACATACATCTATACTGGAGTGAATTGTTCAGTAACTCATATAACTTTTTAAGAAGTTTTGTTTAATATGTTTATTACCTCTTTTAGAAATCAGGTCTATCTTTCAAATTTAATACTAATCAGATTTTTTTGTCCCGATTTCTAATGGAATCAGATCTATAGTACCAGGGGGTAAAACGTGTGCATGTCCAAAGAACTTTAGTGTGGTTGATTTCAGTCAAGTTTGGCTGAGGTATGCAAGTATCAAAAATAAGTTGCTACAGGTTTTGTGAGACTAAGGAGCTGTGGAGAGGAAACAAACTCCATCTTTGTCTTGAATGTAGAAAAAGCTGTGGCATAAATGTATATATTAATAGACACCAGATAAACTGTGTAGACCAGAACATTGCCTTATAAATGTATATAATACAGTGGGAAGAAATTTAATTCATACAAGCAAGCTCCTCAGATCAGAAGGATATTGGGGCTGATTAGTCTCAGTGCTCACTGGATTATTTGTTAGTGCCTTCTGCTTCTTTTGTCTTTCTTACCATGATTTGGTGAACGTTGTCTTCATCGCTACAGAATCTTGTCTCTTTCATTTGAGTAGGAATGACATTCTCTATTTTTCAAAGAAGTAATTGTACGCAAATTATATGCCAATGAGTTGAGGCAAATAAGGTCATAAATGAAAATAGTATTTCTGCAGATTTCACTACACTTGCTGCTATCTTAGGTTTATTTTACTATAGGTTGGAGAAATTGGTACTCTTCACACCTTATTTGAAAGAGCGTATAAAGAAGTATCCTTAAATGTTGCTTTTGAATGTACTGATTCCCGGAAATCATTTCTTCTTGCATTCTCTCTCTGTCTCTGCCACACTGATAAGGAAGATTAATGTTTATCTCGTTTTTTCACTGTTCTTTCCTGTCTTCATTTTTCTTGCATATCCATTATCAGAGAGACAATTGTATAAATGGGACACAGGCTTCAGAACTTCTATCTTGCAGAATAAGCAAGTCAGATTTTTTGGCACTAATTGTGACAACCCAGGAAGCTGTGGAAGTAGACACTACAGAGGAAGATGAACTAAATTTTAAGTTGCCACAGTCTTTTAGCTCCTAAATTTGGAAGGTGATGTAAAAAACTTCCTTGTCCAATTTTGTTAAAATAAAGCGTAAGAAGATGGTTTCTTGTGTCCTTTCTCTGCGGCAGCTGACCAGTTCATTAATACGTAGGCCATACAAATAGTAATGGCAGCAGTCTGATGGGTAAAGTACTGAATTTTGAGCTTGTATTTTGACAGGCATAGTGTAGGGAAGAATACATTTTAAAATTGCCTTCTGTATTATACACATATATTCTTTTGCTTGTCTGGGATCTTAAGTAATCCTTCCCCTCAGAAAATATGTAGTTCCATAAGCACTGGAATTAAAAGAGCCCGGTTTCCTTCAGATTTGGTTTTCTTTGTTGATTGATACTGATATAAAAGGTGTGAACCTTTCCTTTTATGGGAGCAGTTTATAGATTCTCTGCTTTATTCAGTCACCTGTTTTCAAGAAATGGTTGAATATCCCAGTTCTTAATTGCTTTGTTAGATCCGAAGAAGTATGATCAACAGATTCAAAAGTTTTGGAGGAGTACTAGAAGCAATGACATAGGGTCTCCAGGTGTGTGTGCAGAGATATGTGTATGCAGTGCGAATGTGTATAACTACAAAGCCTCAGAAGTTATATATCAGTATCCTTTTTGTGGGTTACTCTTATATCCTATTGCATCCTTGGTTAGATGTCCTTTAATACTACTGTTTTCAACATATGTCTCATGTTAATAGAAATTGTGAAAGGACTGTGAAGCTTTTTATTCTTGTCTTTGTAGGATAATACGTTGCTGTACAGTTGAGACAATGGAGTCCATGCTGAATAAGTTGAAGAGCACCGTTACAAAGGTAACGGCTGATGTCACCAGTGCAGTCATGGGAAATCCTGTTACCAGGGAATTTGATGTTGGGCGACATATTGCCAGTGGTGGTAATGGTCTTGCCTGGAAGATATTTAACGGAACTAAAAAATCAACAAAACAGGTGAGTTATCAAGTAAGGACCTAAATTTATAAGCATTAGATAACAGACCGATAGGTAGCAGTTGGTAAGTGGCATTTTAAAAACGAAATCCAACCAGGCAGTCTAGTGCTAAGGGTAAATAAAATGAAACAAAGAACTCAACATTATTTAAATATAATGGTCTCAGCTACATAGGTGATAATTGCTTTAAGCCTTCACTGCTGGAGAAAGAAGTGGTTCTGTATTCATAGCATACAATTTGAGACTGAGATCAAGAATTAATCTGAGTTAAAAGTGATCTGATAAGAAGGAAGAAGTTTGTTTTAACACATATCGCTTCCCTAATTTATTTTATCTTGCAGCTTTTCTGGCAGCAGTACTGGCATTTTACAGTTTAAAATAATCATGAAGTATGCCCTTGTTTGTTCACAGTAAAAAAGACTGTAGTTTTCTGCTCAGCTGCCATACACAGAAATTGAGGGCTTAGAACTGTTAAGTCATGAGATACAGTAACTGGAAGGCATGGGATAGAAGAGGCGGCTGTGGAGGAAGTGAGTTGTGCCTTCCCTGTGCTGCTTTCAGATCATTATTGTTCCCTTTTAGTTTCTTTAAAGCATTGGGGTTTAGAGCACTACTGTATAAACTTTTGACTCCCTGAAAGACACATATGTAAATGAAAGTGGGATTGTGATTTGGGAAGAAGGTTTGCCAGAAATAGACTTTAAGAACTGTTATTACAAAAAATTATTTTGTTGTGCTGGAGAAATGTGGAAAGTTTTGGTTTTTTTCAAACTTGGAAAGGAAACAGAATTTTCAACGAGTAAATAGAAGTGTTAATAAGCTATGGCTTTCAGTTAAACTTGATGCTGAAATGATATGAAGTCACTTAGACAATGAATCAGCTTGCTACAGATGTACCAAAAAGAAATGGACACAAAGGAATAACTTTGGAAAACATGTAAGCAATCTGTTAGATGCTAGAAAAATAAACTGTATCAAATAGAGAAGAAATATACTATGCAGAATAAATAATCTGTGGAGAATGTGTGACCTGATTGTGAAAGAATCCTAGTAATGTTAAGCAGGTACTTTTGCCGTATTCTCAAGCATCTGTCTAGCTGTTGCAGAACTCTATACATCTAGGATTTACTGAGTTTACCCGATGTACCAATTGGGGTTTGTTTTAGTGTTGGGGTTTTTTTTGGCTTATTCAACTATACAAAGAAGCGATAACATTGAAAGTATGGTAGTTTTGATAGGTTTTATACAGCCTCTATGCCCAGTAAGCATTTGACCTGTAGCAGGTGAAGCTTTAACGTCTGGAGAGTTGTCGCAAGTTATCTTTAACTGACTAATTGACAGTGTATCTAACTTGGTTCCTGTCGATCGTGGTCTTCAAGCTTTGAGTAGGTGTTCTGACCACTGATTTTGCAGAGTTTTACTTCAGGTTTTACCAAACCTGCAGTATCTCTGTAAAGCTTGGCTAACATCTGTACGTTTATGTGCCATCATTAGTCATTAAAAATACAGCAGGAGTTGTACTGCAAGGAATTTTAGATGGATGGTGATTTCACATGCTATTACCATTCACTATTAATATTGCCAGTTAGGTAACATCATGTCAACATTCAGTTTGACATTGCAAAATAAAACTACGCAGCAATACAAACAGTTTATGTTGTGTTGCAATATATTTGTTCTTTAACGTTATTTTTTATTTCTTTCACGTGTACCTCTTGAATGTTGGCTGGGCAATATGGAAGTGGCTGGCTTTCATTTACCAAGTGGGAGCAGTCACTTGTGAAGTGATGCACATACTGGCTATATTGCAAGTGCGTATATCTAATTTGAAGCTACAAGCACTTACAATACACGTTACTTTAAAAAGGTAATCAGACAAGCAGGATGTAAGGGCTTAATTGCCTGTGTTGTTGTCACTTTACAACACCACAAGTAATAATTTAAGTCACTGTAGCCAGATAAAATAGCTAAATTTGGAGTTTTAGCATTGCAGCAGTAGAGCTGATCAGAAATTTTTGTTCTCGGGGCAAATGAAAGTCAGCAGTCTTACAGAAGTTGGTCAGTTGAAGTTAAGATTTCAAATATGGATTCATTTGGTTTTTATTTTAAGTCAGTGGACAGTTACAAATATTCCATTTCTGGTGACGGTAGATATGTATGATTTTATTCCTCTTTTCAGAGTTCTGCCTGGTTCTTGCCTTGCTGGTTTTCCTGGATTTCTGAATATTTCTGTATTTTTTTATGATTTTTTTAAAACGTGTCTGGTCTTTTCTTGCTTACTTTTTAGATGACTGAATAACAAGCTAACAGAATGTGAGGAAGTTACTTTGTGTGCATATGTTTGTCTGGAGCTATTTAATAGCTGATTTGCTGTTGTTTGTTTGAAAGATTTATGAGTCTTTCTGGTCATACGTGTATACGTGAAGTGACATGTTGCTATTTTTACAATATGTGTTTCTGCTCATCTTGGATTTTTTAACTTAGTCTTTAGGCACTTATTTTTTTCTAGCGTAATATGGCACTTGGCCTTTTGTCTGCTTGGAAAGTGTGATCATAAATAGATAGGGTAAGGTCACTTAATGTTCTTTTTGGCAGTTCAGTCATAAAAAAAATAGCAGAATTAAGGATATAATGGTTTTCACTTCAAGACTACTGCAGTTGTATTTAACTTTTATTGTAGAATTACTAAATGTATTAATGGTAGGTAAGTCAGCTTCCTGTTGTTTTGGCTCTGCATACAGTAGCATGAAAGCTTCCTACTCTTCAAACTTTAAAGGATAATTAATTCTAAAATTGAAATAGTTGTATTGTATACCTTGTGACTGAAACAAACTGATGGGAAAGTAGGGTTATAAAAAAACATTGGCAAGCTTCTAAAAATAACCCCCCCAAAAGCTGGAGGAAAATCTTTTTCTGGCAAAAGACCAGAGTAATACTGGAAGGCTTTCCAGTATTTTAGTTCAGAGACTATTTTGCTTTGCACAGTGGGAGGTTTTGGTAAAACATCATGTGTTTTCATGTTGAGTTACATTTGATTATTCATTTAAAAAATGTGTGAGTGCATATGGGTAAAATAGAGGACAAAAATGAAAGGGAAAACAAACACAAAGTTTCTAAAATCAGGCACTCGGACAGCTACCTTAAAATTTCCTTTGCTTTTGCGTTCATGACTTAGTCTTTAACATGATCACATTTATTTTTTTTGAGAGCACTGCATCATTCAGTTCACAGGGTAGATGGTGAACTGTAGTTATTAAATATTTTGTAGCTTTTTTTTTTTTATTCCTTGTTCTGTGCTTAGTCTCTGGCATTATTACTCCACGCTATTCAAAATGTAATTGAATATAGAAGGATTAGAGTTTCTGTAGCATTTATCACTATAGTGCTTGAATGTTTTACAGGTATTGTTAACATGTTTTCTCATTATGCAATGAGATGAATAGGAATAACTGCTGCTATTGCATTATCATTCCACAGCTTTTAGAGTCTTTAATTTAGAAATACTTTCTAGTTTTATTTGCATCTTTTTTGACACACAGTCATCTGCAGGAGGAAGCTGCTCTTCCTTCAAACCTATGAAATGAAAAAAAGCAAAGTGCAAGCTCCCCTAGAGCTTTCTGTAGAAAGAAGTAACTATGTAAAGCCTTTGCAGGCTTTTATCTCAGGAAGTTTCCATGAGAGTAGTTCCAGGGAATGGAATGCCGGTCAGCTACAGTCAGTAGTAGCCTTCCTTTTTGGCGTTGAATATCAGTTCTTGTAAAGCAGAAAAGGAAAAATATAAACAACGTGTTCATAGTCAAAAATTGACAGAGTTATTGGTTCATGCAACATAAAACCATGAACACTTTTCGGTGTTTCCAAGGATACTATATGGTTTCAGTAATTATTGTGCATTGGGTGTGTGTTCTATGACTCAGCTCTCTCTTCATGCTTCTGTACAGTAATATCTGGTGACTTACGAGGGTTAAGATACTAAATTGTTGATATGGCTTTCTGGATACAAAAATCAATGTTGATTATGAAATTGAATTTCAGAGTAGCCTATTTTGAATTATTAATATCAGAACATTTTAGTGTCTGTTAGCAGACAGAAGGTTGTATGTTTTCTTCTTGGATCGGATGAAAATAAAGGTATTGAAAGGAAGTTGTCAGCTCAAATTATTCTGGTTCTTGACACTCTACAATGACTTAAGTCTACAAAATCAATCTGATAGCAATCACTTTTGTACTACAATTTTGTATACATACTGGTATATGAGCAGATTTTGGATATGTAAAAGTTCTGTCAAACTTCACACAAACCATGCAGGATTGCAGCAAGCACTAATAAAACTTTTATAGCCATCATAAAATATTCAAACCATAGCTGGTGTCCCATACTATCTGATTTAAATATTCACTTTGTGAATCTTTTGACGTATCATTAAACAGAAGTGCTTTCAGAAGTGCTGCATTAGTTTGAAATTTTGTTGCTGGTCATGTACTGCTCAATACATTCACACTTTGTACTGGAAAATATGTATTCTTTAAATAATGGGTATTATTATATGTCTTCCTGTCATGGGTTCCTTCCTTCCTTGTGTCAATGTTAATGTTTGATCCATCACACTTAAGAGTTGGAGCAGGGAGCTGGTAGGAATAAAAGCAGGAAAAGTGTACTTAGTTGAGTTAGTTATACACATTCGCCCGCTAATGGCTTAATGAAACAGGTACCAGCTAAAAAATATAAGCCAACTTTTTGTGTATTGGACTAAATTTCCTTTTTTTAATATAGCCTATTTCTAGAAGTCTTTTTTAAAAAAAATCAATAATATAACTGTTCTGTGAGATTTTAATTAGAATAATGGTTATAAAATGTGCAGTACAAGAGCATAGACTTCCTCTTGGGACTGAAAACTGTATTTTTATATTATTTTCTACTGGTTTCTAACCTTTATTATTATTCCTAATGCTTTTGCAGGAGTATTAGAAACTCTTTCTGTTTCATGGTAAAGGTTTTAATTCCTTTTTTCTTCAGTTGATTTATTTTTCTTTTCTGGCTTCCAAGGTGGTGATGTAATCTAATGGCAAAATTTTGTAATTTCAAACTTACATGTAAATTACTCAGTTTTTCTCCTAGTCCATTTGCAGAGGTTGGTTGGAAGAAATATTTTCTCTGTTTTTAACATCTACCGCATTTCTGGAACTTCTTTTTACACATGTTTAAGCATTAAAAAATTCTTAGTGTTTTATCATGTAAATGGTCTGATTAGATTAATTGATTACTGTGACTATAAATTATCTATCATGAATGTCTCGTTTTATTTTTTTTATTTTAGATTGTACTGGTTTTGAGCAGAATGCTGAGATGGGGTCTGGTTTAATGAAGTACCACTTGCTATATTTAATGACGAATGCATATATGCTCAGAATATTTTAATTGTTCATAGTTGATATAAATGCTTTCATCTATTTAAAATCACGCTGACTTCTGTACTGTGAATCCTCTGCTTTGTCACTGTGTAGATAGTGGTTATAGTTTATGTATTACTGTTTGTAAGCTAAGGAGCAGTAGTACCTTAACTCTTAAAATATGTATTCCAGAGTTCATATATAGTAACCTGTGTGATTGTGACTGGGACAAAGTAAGGACAATACATATATACACGTATACATTGAAATACTTACTGTATTGGTGGGATTGTACTGTTGATTAAAAAAAATATGTGTATGTAATTGTGTACAGGCTTGTTTTTTGGCTGTGTTATGTATGGAGGGAATTTTGTTGCTTATTTCTAGGAGGTGGCTGTTTTTGTCTTTGATAAGAAGTTAATAGACAAGTATCAAAAATTTGAAAAGGATCAGATTATCGATTCTTTAAAACGAGGTGTTCAACAGCTAACCAGGCTTCGACACCCTCGACTACTTACAGTTCAACATCCATTGGAAGAATCCAGGTAAGCCTGTAGTAAAGTTGAGAGCAGACTTTCTTAGCCATTGTTTTATTATTGGAGGAAAAATATTTGGAACATTGAACACATACATCTGATGAGATTCGAGTTTACTGTATTTACTCTTGTGAGAATAGTATTCACCTCACTCTCAGATAATTATTTTTTTTTCCCCAAGCCATAGTATGCATTTCTACTGTGAAACTAGTGAATTAAATTAATAATATTTTGCATGATCTTAGTCCATTTGCAGGTATAAGGCTGCACATGACCCTTAGAGCATGAAAATTTTGTAGTTCAATTAATTTTGCTTTTCAGAGAATCATAGAATGGTTCGGGTTGGAAGGGACCTTAAAGATTGTTGAGTTCCAACCCCCCTGCCATGGGCAGGGACACCTCCCACTAGAGCAGGTTGCTCAAAGCCCCATCCAGTCTGGTCTTGAACGCTTCCAGGGATGGGGCATCCACAGCTTCCCTCCGGTGTCTCACCACCCTCACAGTAAAGAATTTCTTCCTGATATCTAATCTAAGTCTACCCTCTTTCAGTTTAAAAGAACTCTTTTCAGTTTGAAAAAATCTCTTAAAAATTATTTTATTTCAAATGGTTGTTCGATACATTTGTTCCATTTATTAGATGTATTACTGCACGTGAGAGTGGAGATTTTTGGTATATGTTTTGTGGCCACGTGTGTATTTAAAAGGTGCTCAAATGCCAATTGAGGGAGACAAAATTCAGTGTGTTTTGCGAGTGCTTCTTTGATTTACATAAAGTTGGTCACGGGGCACGATAATGATTAGTCTTACACATTTATCATTCAACTGTAGTGAGAACAGCACACTAAAATCTAACAAATAAAATGAAGTTTCATGTTAAAATAGAAAGCTGATTCTACTGAGGAAGATTCTGAGGATTTCAGAGGTTTTTTTCCAAAGTAGTTTTTCTAAATGGTAGCCTAATAAAGATTCATGTACGTTACCTTTCAAGCTTCCACATTCTTGATTGTGTCTGTTAACCTGCATTTTTCCAAATGTATTGGCTTCTTGAGCTGAGAACACTGTAGGAATGGTTCTCCATCTTTGTGATGCCTACTTAGGGAAAGATCTCTTGGATTAAATGACACTTGCATATTCAAATATATCTTTCCTCCAGTACTAAACACATTTCACATTAGCAAGGGTTCAGAGCTGTCATTACCCTTGTGGTTCAGTGTGCCTGTCACAAAAGCCTAAAGAAGATTTAATTAGGTAATTGAAGGCAGCTCTCAGTACTCTACAACAGTAAATAAACTATTACACACTAAAGGGCCTAGGGTCATCTCGATCATAGCATTTGCAAGTGAATCCCAGAGTATATCCAGACTTTTTCCTGAAATTGTCACAGTATTTTGATTGACTCAGCAACTGCATCTGTAATTATTTTTTTTCCCTGAACTCTCCACTTCAGAAGGAAAGGCTAAGATTCATACCTTGGAGTTTTAAGAAAGCTTTGGTGTTCTTGTGAAGAATTTAAGCCTTTTGGGTTAAATTAATACTGTAGTTATGTCAGAGTTCTCATTTGTGAGTTTTTAGTGATGCACTATGCTTTGCTCCGGTTTTTCTTCTTCTTTCCATACTCGACACACTCAGCTACTGGTAGAAACAGCAGTAGCACAAAACCTGTCCAGTTGCTTGATGTGCCAGAAACTGATGTAACGGTTTTTGGCAGGGGTTCATCAAAGAAAAGTTTGCTTAGAATATTTGTGTGTATAACCTTGTACAAGCAGCCTGTAAGATTTCTTTAGAATTGCAGGTCTTTCCAGAGGGCTTATTCTTGAAGAAATCTGTCGTGGGCTCCTTCTGTCTAGACTCTACCTTGTCATTTTTTGTGCCTTCAAAGTAACATACAGTTGTGCTGAACTGCTTGCAAGTCAGTCTTTATTCCTCCTTTGGGAGGCAAAGGTATACTTGGTGTACTTGCACAGCTGAAGTAGATACAGAAAGAAAGGCCATACCTTTCTGACCCTAGTATGTAGGTAGCTTTTCCACTCTTAATAGTGGAAGGCTCTCTTTCTACTCCAAATTACTGGTATTCAATATAATTATATTTAATAGAAATATAGATGTTAAGATGTACACATTTTTACATGCATTTGTATAATAAAAAGCTATTTATTTATACTTAATATTTAATATAAATACATTTACTTACAACTGGTCTTGAATTCCAGTAACAGCACAGATGAGCACTGTAATTATATATTTAACTTGTTATTGGAGAGAAGGATAAAAAAGCCAAACTCGAAGTTCATTCATAATGCTATTAATACCCATTAAAAATAGCAGTAGTGTAAAGAGTCCCAGATTCTTAATTTACTAGATATTCTATCTGTTGTGGTTTTCCCCAAAGTGTATGCATTTTTGGCCACCACTTTTTTTTTTAACTTGTTTGCCTTTTATTGTGTTACTCTGAATGTCATTTTGATGTTATTCAGGGAACAGTTAAAGAAGCTGCACTGTATGGCAAACATCAGCTTCTGCAATATTCAATTGCTTTAATTATATTTGTCCCATCCTTTGTTACTCTGGATTTGGTCCTTATTTAATTAGCTCCTAAAGTAAAAAATAAACAGTCATCTTTTTAGTCCCTCAAAACAACAGCATTTTGTTGAGTTTATGTTATGAAAACCACTGAATAACTATTCCCTAGGTTATATTCTGTCATCTATGCCTAAACCATAACTAAATTTGTAAGCTCTATGGCAAAGTGAGTCAGATTGAAAATGAAGGGCTTAGTCTTTCCCTGCTCTGGTTCTTCCTTGTGATTACTACAGAAACAAGTTTTATAGCCCTCGTAGTGTTAATAGAAATATGAAATATGAAACATTGACACAGTGGCAGAGAGGAAACCAAGTAAACAAGTTATGTCAGGCTTGCTGACACTTAGGATTCAGTGTATTTTGGGTTTAGATTTTAGTTTTCACCTGTTCTTCCTTCAGAAAGGCAATAGACAAAACTAAAGTAAAACTAAAATCTGGTTGAGTAATAAGGGGTTTCCATGTTTCATCAGCCTTATTTCACTTGTAAGAGCAACCTTGTTAATTACTGAGATACATAAAAACAATGTGGTAGATTCATGCTGAAACATTGTACTCTGATATTTTTATGGAATGAACAAAAAGTTAGGCTTCTGTTTTCTTGCCTATAACTTTATATTCAAAAATATATATTTATACATATAAAGATATTTTAATCTATATTTTATATATAATACACCCAAACCATTCTATGATACTGTCATTAGTGTTACTCAGGCTCAGTTTTCTATTTTCATACTGATAGTGTTCTCATGAATTACTCGTCCTTAACGTATTTATGTGTGCTACCAAACATATAATGCTTTCTCCAAAAAAGCTGTGCAGACCAGTATAAAGCATGTAGATATAAAGAATGACTCTGTCTATGAAGTTTATGAAACTGAGACATACATTCTTTTCAGGACTTCAAAATTGAAGCCCAGTGTTACAACCAATTCACTTTATGTGTGGACGTTAGCTTCATCTCTGCTTTTCAAACACTGCTAACACAAAAATGCATAAAAAAAGACCTGCATTTTTTAATGATGAAAATAATACATAACATAATTTAGAAAACAGTCACTTCACATGCGAACTGCAGTTCATGCAACAAGCGTATTTGTGTTTGCACCTTTTCTATTCGTTTGCAAAAGAAAATACTATTCAGGTGCTACCTTACATTTTATTAACTTTGTTTCTGATCATTGTCTGACCACATTAAGTATTGCTTCAGTCAGGGACGTGTCAGTTTTAGGCACAGCTAAAAGCCTGATTTTTACAAGTTTTAGTAATAATAAGAGTTACTTGTTTGATTTACTGTACAAGAAAAGCATTGTTTTGTTAAAACTTTTTATGAAGCATTGTGTGCATCATTAGTGATGTATGTGAATGTTAGAGAATAAAATAACTTAAGGCTGATTTCTGCATTCTAATAATTTTGAGTACTTCAGCTATTTATATATTTCTGACTAGTTTAATATTACTTATAATGATTCAAAATCTGAAATATGACAAGTTTTTAAGTAGCACCAAGTGCTCTGATAATGTATGATATGATGTTTGTATGGTTCTTTATTCACAGTCAAGAGATTCATTACATTAATTTAAAAGAAATGTTTTTATGTATTTCCTCTATAGGGATTGCTTGGCATTTTGTACGGAACCAGTCTGTGCAAGTTTAGCTAACGTTCTTGGCAGCTGGGACAACCTACCTTCTCCTTTACCATCTGACATTAAAGAATACAAACTTTATGATGTGGAGACCAAATATGGTTTGCTTCAGGTATGACACAGGTTTTTTCTTATGCTTTTAGTATTAATCATCATTTTATAGTTTTGTAAATTGCCAAAGTTTTGTCTGCCTATGGTAAATGAAATAATTGGGAAGTCAGAGATGATAGTGCCCTGATTGCTGTAAGTATAAGAGGCTGGAGGCTCTAAGTTGCTACTCTTTTTGCTTATTCTGACATGGAAAATATGAAATCAAGTTAAATTTAATATTCCATATAAATATCTGTACCACAGTTGTCTCTCCCATACATCAATCTTTTCTGTACCTTCTGTGGAGGAACAGTAGGTCCCAGGTTTCAAATAATTTTTGTTCCTATGCTCTGATAGTTAATCAGTATTATTAATCTCATCTGCTGATGAGATGTTTAATGTCCTTCATATATAATTTTTAAGACATAACCTAAAATAGAGGTGAAAAATGGTTTCTTAGTTAATTTATCAATTTAACCATGACCACACAAACAGAGTTTTTGGAAATTTCTTACAGGTTATTTGGGGAAATATCTAACCTGAAATAATAATCTCTTATTACAGGTTTCTGAAGGCTTGTCATTTTTGCATAGCAGTGTGAAAATGGTCCATGGAAATATTACTCCTGAAAATATTATTTTGAATAAGAGTGGAGCATGGAAAATCATGGGCTTTGATTTTTGTATCCAGTCAACAAATCCATCTGAACAGGAGGTAACAGATCTTTATCATCATTAAATTTTGAATTCAGATCTTTGTCTGAAACCAGTTTCATGACCTTGTATTTCAGTACAGAATCTGTTATTTAATATTCTCATCTATATTTTGTTGGCAGGAAGTGTGAACATATGGCACAGGTCTGGACTGAAGTACTGCCTTTGGTCATCACAGAAAAAGAGTCTGAGTTGGCTTAGTGGAGTCAAAATAGACTAGTGATGGTTTCAGACAGAGGCTGAAGCCTGGGCCACTTCTGCTCACCTGCATGCTAGATGACATTCAAAGCTGCCTAATTTAGTCTCTTGTATCCACTCAGTGTCCAGTTGCTGCCTCCTAAAATGAATTCACATTCTAGCTCATGTTTCCCTCTTACAGCAGTGCTTTGATTTTACATTACACTTCCCAGCTCTTAGTACTCAGACTTAACTGCATTAGCTAATCACTCTAAGCTACAGACACAGATTCTTAACAGTTTTGCCTTAGTCCATTTCTGTTTCATTCATAATTGAATTTGAGTGGATTAATTATTTTTTGCTGCTGGAGTTTAATATTTAAACGTTCTTTAAAAATCTCTAATAAATGTACTTTCTTTTACTTCTCTTGCAGCCAAAGTTCCCTTGTAAGGAATGGGATCCAAACTTGCCATCCTTGTGTCTTCCAAATCCTGAATATCTGGCACCTGAATATATTCTTTCTGTGAGCTGTGAGACAGCCAGTGACATGTACTCTCTAGGCGCTGTTATGTATGCAGTGTTTAATAAAGGGAAACCAATTTTTGAGGTCAACAAGCAGGATATTTATAAAAGTTTTAGTAGACAGCTGGATCAGGTATTTGTTCTATTTGTGACTATTATTCATTGATTTTCATATTTGAAAAGTTACTGTTTTAAAAGAGATGTAAATATTTAGAACACAATACCAGCGCTCCAACATAAACAATCCACTATTCAGGTCTTACCTTGCATGCTATCTTTATAACAAGAAAAAAGAATCCCAGCAAAATACGGGAAATAAAAATATGTGTAGAGAAGGTTACTTTATAAACTGCAAATTTCATTTTTCACTTGATTTCTCTGTAAGCCTGTTGAATGCTGGTCTTGTGAAATAAGTACTTTACCTGTTGGGATGAACAGTGTGAAACACAAGACAGTGAATGACCTATGAAGAACCATTGAAGATGGCTGAGTTCAGAGTGATTTGATCACTTGACATAGCAATTGGTATCCACTTAACTAGCAGCTATTTCACGTTCTTCGTTGGCTTATGAATATTAACAGAAGAGCATTAATCAGATCAGCTGACATAATGTATATATGCAAAGACATAACTTCTTTGCGTGCCCATTGGCTTTGCTGTTTATACTATATTTTATTGTGCGTAGACAACACCTCAGATAATAACTTGTACTTGTTTAAAAGTATTTGGTTTGTGTTCTCTGATAACCTGAATGCAATGAGAAGCTGGAAATAGGGAAATGTGACCTGAAGCAGGTACACTGTTGGGAGACAGCAAGAGGACTATGAGGGATCAGAAGCAAATGGGTTACAAAAGGGGGTGAAGGGAGGGATATCAAAGGTGTGGGTAGAGAAACCATCAAAAGGTTGAAGTATAGTCCTAATGTATATTGGAAATAGTTATGTGCAGGATTTTCTGACTTCATGGTACCTGTGCTTAAATTACTTATGCAGCTGAGCCGTTTAAGCTCCAGTACTCTTCAGAATATACCAGAGGAGGTGCGTGAACATGTAAAGCTACTCTTAAATGTAGCTCCAGCAGTCAGACCAGACGCAGATCAAATGACTAAGGTCAGTTCATGGAAAATGCAGTAGCCACAGGAAAGAGGGAAAATAGTATTTGATTCATAGAAACAATAGAGCTATTTTAAAGTGTCTTCCTGGTGATCATTTTAGTTGAAATGTTAAATATTTTTAAACTGTTTTGGAAATAATGATGTTGATGGCAAAAATTGTCCTTATGCTAACCTGTATTAATATGGATGAAGCGGGTGCTGAGACAGAATTTAGAGTAATTATGCAATGCAACACTACGTTTTTGCTTTCCAATACAGTTGGAAGTATTTTCTATGTTATGTTTTTATACAATTCAGTCTTTAAAACTGTATTGGAAGGATTTTAAAGCCATAAAATTATAAAAGGCAATAAATGTAAGGATTAACTTTGGGTTTATGATTTTCAGTGTATTATTAAATATGCAGAAGAATAGCTTAAAATATATTCAGAGCTTACTTGCCATAATAAATCAAAAATTAATCACAAGTAGAATAATTTAAGTTTTAATTTGACAAACTCTTCCTCTGCTTTTCTATCTGAGAGTAGAACTTAAAACCATGATTCGTCCTGTGTCTTATACCCTATTTTCTCATATGTGGTAGCCTTTCAAGTTCCTGCTTAGATTTGCTTAGCGAAACAATTTTCTTCTTTTCCTGTCATTTAAAAAGATTGTATGCAGAGAGAGAAATCAGTATCTTAACAGTTGGAAGAAATAGTGAGTGAAGGAGGGAGGGGGAACAGGTAATGGCTCTGCCAACAAATATGCTGAAAGATGGGAAGTGAGGAAATTGGCAAATATTACTCAGGCTTCAACTCACTTGTCTGAAGCCATATGGTTTTATAAAGTTGTTAAGTCTCTTTTACTACATCTGCACTGCAGACTGAATTGTTGGGTAGAGATATTAGAGCTTTAATTCTAAAATTTGTTTGTTATGGCCAGCGTGACATGAAGGTTGACATGGGCAAGTTTACCTTGCTAGTTTTAACTAGTTTGTGTTAGTCTGTGTAGAATTCCATGATCACGTACCTTTTGGTGTGCGATCTAGAAGACAGAATTTAAGTGCATAGTGCAGACTAGCTTCAGTTCTCTGCTGATAGATTCTGTTTTTTTCTGTATTGCCTTACTCTGGTCTGCTTTTCTAATTCTTTTCCTCTTTGTTTCCCTACTCTTATCAGCTTCTCTTTCTGCCTTGCAGCAGAGCTTCTTAAAATGCTTTTATATCCTTTCTTTTTGCACAAATTTTTCAACTGAAAATAAGTTTCTAAATACCCTGAGAAATCATGCTTTAACTGTTGTAAGTCCATGAGTTTCAATATATCCCTCCCTAAAAATGAGAATTAACAGGAAGGAGGAATCTCATCCATGCAAGTTTTTGGATGTAGAACTTTTCATTCCAGTCTCTGTAGGTCTGGGATTGCCACTCTTCTACTCTTTTTATTCAGCTGCTAACTGAAAGCTGAATATTTGGGATGGATTTTTATATAAACAGTCTTGTTACCATCATGCATTTTTATCAATCTTTCATTAACAATGAAGCAGTTCTATCAGTATTAATATGATATCCCACAGCTATAGATGAAACCCCCTGGGATTTTTATGGTGCCATCTTTATAAGCCTGGTCTATGTATAGACGTTGTTACACAATGCTTCACAAGACCTGTGCCCTCTTTGCTGAAGTAATTATAGTGAACGTGATATACAAATGGGTCTGAACATTGGAGACAAATTTATATAATTAAACATTTATTGCATAAATGCTTGTTGATTCATTATAAGTTTCCAGGGGTGGTAGCTAGATCTGGATGGTGTAGTTGGTAATTCTTTGTTGTAATATTAAATATTAAATTATTCCTAGGAGATCTTTTAATCAATATTTTTACTTTTCATTCCATTTTTTTGTAGACAAAAATTATTTCATCTAAAATAAGTTAACTTAGACATAACCTGCATGGGTTTCTTTAAAATGCTAGGAAAATTCTGTCTTAATAATCAGCCTTCATCCTTGAATATTATACTGCTTAATATGTAAAAACGTACTTCTCTAATTGTTAGTTGTAGACATGTCGTTGTAAAGGTTTACTATAATGCATTGAGAAGGTAAATAGATGATTATATTATGGAATCTTTGTAACAGTGTCAATGTTGTCTCCCTCCAGATCACAAGCTTTTAATCTTATTTTTAGATACCCTTCTTTGATGATGTAGGAGCAATGACGCTTCAGTATTTTGATTCATTATTTCAAAGGGATAACCTTCAGAAATCACAGTTTTTTAAAGGTCTACCAAAGGTTCTGCCAAAACTACCTAAGGTATGTCTGTATGATGTCTTGAAATAGTGAGTTGAACACTGTGTGAGCATCTGTTGTTAACATTCTCAATCTGGGAACGCTGGACTTTGTGTGGCGTTGTACCGTAATAGACTGCCATGAGACTGTTAGAATAGAGTAGCAGGAAAGAAGGGGAGATTAGAAAATAATTGGTGTGAATATACTCCTCAGCAGTCAATAATTCTTTAAACAGAAAATGGCAAATTGTGCTATCAGTATGTGTAAGGAGCCATCATTTGCATGTCCTCTTGTAGTTCATCCCACTTTGGAGAGAAGAAAACTCTCTTTCACTTACAAGGCTTTCCCTTTGTTTCCAGATGATATCACAGCTCTTTGAAGTCATCTTGCCACCTTTTCTTCCAATAAGATTGCTTCAAGTTTTTTTCATAACAAGGCAGTACTTTAATGTTGAATGATGCAAAACTTCCTTCCCTCAACAGACTCAGAAATTGCTTTGCTAACAGTGCCCAGAAACCTCAAAGGCAAACGTCTGTCGTTACATATTTCTTCTGTGTAGTGTTAGTCAATATGTCTAGATGGACTCCTTTTCCTAGCTCAGAGCTTCTCAGCCATTGCATTTAATTTCTTTATTTTTAATTCTATTTTGAACTACACCGTGCAAAATTCAGATTTCATGTTTACTAGTCTCTTCTTTTTAATGTAGTATTATTTTCCTTTTATCAGAAATTGTTAATGCTTTGAATTTGGAAATAGATGGAATATGTTTCACCTAATTTTAGGCAGCTACTGACTGACCGAATCATCCTTAGGGCTTTTTTTTTTTTTTCGGTCTATCTTGAAAGTATATTTTATGAGGAAAGATACTGTGCCCTTGAACTGTATGTTTCTCTTTATTGACTTTAAAAGCATTTAAGGATGTCTAACTCTACGGTAGACATCTACAGGGTAAATACCTATTTTGTCAGCAGAATCCCATTTAGGGAATGTACCTGGAGTTTTTCAGGGTTGTATAGTAGGATTATGTGTTTGTTCAGTGAGTGATGAGGTACTGAAAAACTGATTATTTTTGGGGGGGGTGATGGGGTCTTTTTTAGGGGTCTTTTTATGGTCTTTTTTTTTAAGAAAGCATATAGAATAAGGTTTTCAAAATTCATGTATGTGACTGAAAGTCCTATTTTCTGTACAGTTAGTTGCTTTCTGTTGATCTTCGCAGTTGTTATAGTCTCCACTTACGTTTTCAGTGCAAAGTAAGCAAAAGCAGCATAGTGTAAATTAGCTAAAGTACACTGTTCATATATATAAGTTGTAAGAGTTTATATGAGTTCAAAATTGAAAATTGTCTGCTTTTTTGTAAATACCAAGTTAATACAAAAGCTGTTGAGCTGGCACAATAGTAACTTACTGCAATTGTAACTTAGTACAATGTGATGCATGCATGTTTTTGTTTTTTTTTTTTTTTTCTTTTAGCGTGTTATAATTCAGCGAATTTTGCCTTCCTTGACTTCTGAATTTGTAAATCCTGATATGGTACCCTTTGTCTTGCCTAACGTTCTCCTAATTGCTGAGGAATGCACCAAAGAAGAATATGTCAGGCTCATTCTGCCTGATCTTGGTCCTGTTTTTAAGCAGCAAGAACCAATCCAGGTATGTTAATATAGTTCAGATTACAATTTTTCTCTTTGGTGTTTTTTCCTTGAAAAATGACTAATTGTTCTATTTCCCTTTTCCAGCTTCACACAGATTTCCCAACCTGCTCAGTCAGTCTTGATTCATACAAAATTGATTTTTTCCAGGAAATTTAAGAAACTTCTGCCCCTGCTTTTTTAGATGAGTTTTGTGAGGGTATATTTGCATTTAGAGATGAGATAAGATTAGCAAAAAAAAAAAAAAAAGCAACATTTGATTTACCACTCAATTCTTACTGTTGGTTGATTTTTTAGAAGGTGTATTTGTAAGCATTTTATCACTTATCTAGCCAATCTGAGGAGGGTTGTACAGTACAATATTTGCACATATTCTACCAGTAACTGAACATATAATATTTTTTTTCTTGTATCCAGATTGCTGATATGGGTATCATGGGGTGGAAAAGTTTTAGCCTTGACACTCATAAAAGTGCTCTTTATTGATGATAATAAAATAGTGTTTATTTGAGGGCTGCGCACAGATTTGTGAAATTTCTTTAATTTTTATTGACAAATGTATTGTGTAAGTAAAATATACTTTTTTTTTTTCTGTTGTTCACATGCATAAAAGCAGTAAGACATTATCATTACTGTAAAGAAACAAAACGTTTGCCTCCTTTTGTCAACACCATGTGCAGGATAATCCCTGAGACTTCTGTCACTAAGTTAGGCATTGTGCCTCCACAGGTAAAAGGCAGCTATCCGTTTCTTCTAGCTCACCTGGTTTTACCACTGGATCATGTTATATCTTTGCAGAGGACTTAAGGGGAAGGATAAACAAAGGAATTAACAAGCAGACCTTTAATTTCTGGTTTTCAAAAACTGGATTGGAGAACTCTCATTATACCGGGGAGAGGGGAAAAGGGGCAATTGTGTAACTGAGAATACCTCAGAAAATTAGAACTACTTAATGTTCTTTACTTTTGGTACACTGGGGCTTTATGTTAGCTTTGTTGTTGTCTTGAAGAAATTAAACATCTCACCAACAGAAAGCCAGTGAACTGGCTTATTTGTGCTGTTTCATCCTAAAAGGTAACATTGTGTTTTCCTACCTTTAACATCATATTTGTGAGACAATCCTCACAGCAAAAAGTTGGTCTCAAAGTTTTATCTGGAGCATAAGGGGCACAAAAGCTGTTTTATTGCTTGAGAAATGAGGCAAGCAAAATACAGAATTGGGGCCAGCTCGTAAAGAGCAAGCTTTGTGAAGTTTTTCTGTAGCTTTCTAGATACGGTATATTAAATTCGTATGTTGACATTTTTAATGCACACTAAGTACCAGATGGCTTATTCCATTCATATTTCTATGGTCTTTTTAGTATCGCAAAGTTTAAGTAATCCAGGACAGGTTTTCAAAGTTAATATGTGAGCAATTCAGGGAAAAAAATATAAAGGTTCATAGTGCCAGAGGACAGAATTCCAGGTATGACTATCTTTGTACAAGACAAAAATGTCCACCAGTTTCTGTGCGTTTGTTATTCATGGAGAGGGGCGAATGGGGAAGGTATCAGTGTTTCTTCCAAACACTGTCCCAAGATATTTTATATTTGTATGAGGCCTGTTACTTGGATTTTATAGGGTACTTGAGCTAGGAAGTGAATGTATTATAGGGATACATTGTACTGTACTGTAATTCAGCATCAAGAAATTGTTATCCAGTGTTAACTATGTCTTTGTATGTGGGAATTTATAATATGAAAATGGAATATGTCATTCAATTACTTATTCTTACTGTACTCTTGGAGTTAGCATGGAATAACTGGTATGCTGTAAATTACCATCCTGCCTTACTCTGACATGGCTTCCCAGTGTAGAGAAACCCTTAATTTATATCTAGGGGAACTCAGAGATGGCATGTGAAGTACTGTAAATTCATAATCTAACACAGTACACCAAAGCGTACCCTGACAAGTATTGGGTTCTGTATTAATGAATGAAGCACATCGTTAGTGTTATTGTTTAGAGTGCAACTGCTGCTGCTTGCTTACTAGATGGTGTGTTTGAATCTTTGACTGTGGCATCATAGTTTCTACTGAAATAGATAAAAAGTATCAAATATCATCTTAGAAAGCTAAAAATAAAAAGGGGTTCATTGGAACAGCATAAACTACATCCAAGTTAAAGACAGGTAGAGACAGAAAGAGATCAAAAACTTTGTAGTTGAAAAGCGTTGACAGCCAGTGGAAAACAGCTGAGCTGCTTCAGTGAAATCTAAATGACTATATAGTACAATTTTTAACTTAAAAGCAGTCTGTTATAAGTTCAGACATCTGCTTCTTATTTTAAAGAAGCTATTCTAGTTGTTAAATAACAAGTTTCATTCGTGTCCTTTTCAAATTTTCAAAAACAATCAAACAATCCTTCTCCAAAAATATGTATGTAGCTAACATAAAAGCTGTCAGGCCCCAGTATTACAGGATTGCTAGACAAGTGAATGTTACGAGCACATGGATGTTTCAAAAAGCCAATCTTAGGACAAATAAAAAATCTTTATTCAAGAATAAGTATCAAATCTAACTTTAAAACTAATCTGGTCCATCTCACTCTAATCCTCCCAGATTTGGGGATATTGCATCAGAATCCATGTTCATGGAATGAATGAATGAGTCTACATGTGCATGTGTACAGTTTAGGTAATTATAAACATAAAATAGGAAAGCACACAGCTGCAGTTTAAAGGAATTTCTTTTTCTTCTCTGTAAAGGAATCAAATGAAAGGGGATATTTATATGAGTTTTGGTACATCTGTATTTCTACACTTAGACACTTCTGTTTATTTGACATGGAAGCACTGATTGCTGCATATTTTTAGGCTTAAAAATTGAAACAATTTTCCTCCTATGTAATACTTGGCTTTTTATTATGAATGCGATACCATTCACCACAATTTATCTATCTAGTCTAATGTATTTTCTAAAAGGAATTTAGGTATCAGTGCGTAATCAACATCACCTGTAACAAATTGTCTCACCTAACTGAGATGAGATATGAGTCTTACGAGTTACGTATCTCTCTGTATTGGAGACAGAGCCTGGATGAATAATTTAGAATAGCAGCTAACTTTTAGGTGGCTAAACCTGAGGAAGGTGAATCCCACTGTGTGAATGTGCTATTCTAGAGTTGCTTTTTAGTTATCGTGATGAGATATTTTTGTTTGTTTATTTGAGATCTTTCCTTTTATGATCTATTATTTCCATGTGAAATAGAATAAATCTATGTTGTGTCTATGTAGTAGCTGTAATATTCTTTTCACTCTGTCCCTATTTTAATTGTAGATACAGATGGAATGCAACTTTTATATGTGGAGTTATGATCAAATGCTTTAAGGACGGCATTTGAGACATAGGTTTTTGAAAGGTCAGCTTTTTCAATAGTGATGTGTCTATACAGATTTTCTGTAGGTGGATTTTAACAAAAGACTGTGTTGAAAATAGAAACAAGAACTCCCTCCTTAGCCATTATGATTTATTTCAGAAAGATTAGTCTAGAACACACATGTTTTGTTTGATTTGTATTTGCTGTTTTTGAAATGCAATAATATGTCAAAGTGTTTTTTGTCTTCCATGCCTTCAGGCAAGCAACATGGTAAGTGATCACATTTACTGAGTTACAAGAAAACCTCTGAAGTTTTTATGATATGATACAACAGACTTCAAATCATAAGGATACATTTCTGGAGTTAAAACTTTTGGCTTCTGAATTGTCCTTCTTTTAATAGATCTTGTTGATCTTCCTGCAAAAAATGGACTTGCTTCTAACCAAAACTCCACCCGATGAAATAAAGAACAGTGTCCTACCAATGGTTTATAGAGCCTTGGAAGCACCTTCAATTCAGATCCAGGTATAGTAATTGCAGCCCTTATGCAATTTTTTTCTCTTTTCTTTAAGTTGTTGTGCCAGCTGTTTGTATACCCCTGTGTTTGTTTACTTGAAAAAAAAAATTCAGCCCCTTTGAGATGGGGCTGAAATTGGGTAGTTTTTATTCTGTTGCTTAAGTATTTTTAATCTTGATGTGCTCTTTTATCTATCAGCCTATCATTGTGCTGCTGCAGCGTTGTTGATAGTACTCATTCAGATTGGCTTGATTTATGTAGGAAAATGTTACAGTTTGATGTAATAAAAGGTTTTTTTTAATATAAAGGTGTTTTATGAAAATGCAAGGTATTCTTGCTATCCAAATGTTTTATTATAAATTTATGAATACTGTTTTTGAAATCCGTTTTCCAGGCTTCTATCTGCATATCATTATGCTTTATTATTCCAGCTATTTTTAAATAAGTCTGATAGATTAAGGTCAGCTTAGTTATCATGATATTCCCTTAAATGTTTCCTTTAAAAGAAAGCTTAAGCAGACATTTTAAACTAATTTTGATCTTGAATAATATTAGCAGTAATTTTATAAAAAACATGCATGTTTCTTTCTAAACTTATGCACTTTTTTTTCATAGGAGCTTTGCCTAAACATAATTCCCACGTTTGCCAATTTAATAGATTACCCATCAATGAAAAATTCATTAATTCCAAGAATTAAAAATGCATGTTTGCAAACTTCTTCTCTTGCTGTAAGTATCCTAATAATTTTATCTATTTCTCAGTCCTCGGAAGACAATGTTTCTCTTAATTACTTTGGCTTTTCTGCTGTTGTGTCTTTAAAGAAAAGCCCATCAGTGTGCCTTGATTTCTTTTTGAGCCTTTCTTTTTTTAAAACTTTTTACAAATACAAAAGCACCATTTTCTTTTTTACTCTGACAATTTTTAAAGTTATTAGCAAGTTATTGTCGTTAACAATATTGTAAAAATTGTTGAAGTCTGTTCCAGAATAACAGTGTTTGTCCTGCAGAAAAGCCAAGATTTTGAGAGCACTGTGTAACTATATATATTTTCCTTTCATGACACAAAAGGGTTTTTTTTACTTGTCTTGAATTTTCAAATATGAAGGTCATAGCTTCAGCAGCACCTGTTTTCTTCTAAGTGTGAGTTTTTTATGGTTTTTGTTTTTTTTTTTTTTTCTTGGGCAAAACACAGTAAAGAGTTTGTTTCATTCTTTTCATACTTCATAGGTCCGGGTAAACTCACTAGTGTGCTTAGGCAAGATTTTGGAGTACTTGGATAAATGGTTTGTGCTTGATGATATTTTACCTTTTCTACAACAAATTCCATCCAAGGAACCTGCAGTGCTAATGGGAATTTTAGGTAATTAATATTTTCAACTTTCTGCTCTTTTGTGCTTTGATGTTGTAAATCTCAGAGCTTTCTGTATAATCATTGTTAATGTTTACATAGTGTATTGCTAAAGTGACTATTAAAAAAATCATGTTTCTGGATCTTAAGTATGCCCCTGTTCAGCTACCTTATGTATTTCTGGTACTGCCAACCACTAGTATATATATTTTTAGTTTTCAAGGCCCAGTGCAGTTCTGAGTGCTCATTGCAGTTCCTGGGCTTTGTCATTTCCATGGACTGTATGGTCCACACATCCAGAGAGGCTGTTTTCCTCAGAAGTGTATAGGGTCTGTCATCTTTCAGATGCTGCTGGAGCTTTTAAGATATTACTTTTGCCTTCTCTTAGCGCTCTTGCATGTCAGATGCTATAAATGACTGTCTGCAAATCTGCTGCTCTTCACTGCAGGTTTTGTTAGGCTCATTTTGTTGGGCATTTAAGCAACCATGGCTGCCTTTGCACTGAGAGGGAGCATAGTCTGGGTGAGGTTTCACAAAACAGCTAACAAAACCTTATGTCTTGGTACTTCTGGAAGGGGTGGCCGCACTCCCAGTTGTGCTTTCCTAGTGCCACTCTGGCGCTTGCCTAACTCAAGATGTTTGATTTTGACAACTTGAATGGGCTTAAGGAGACCAGATGACCAGAGTCACTGCCAAGAAAAAGGTGTGACTGCGTGGCCAAGTCTGGAAGACAATTCTCAGATAATTGACCAGGACAATACATAGCCTAATACCAGGTTTCATAGCTGCAAAGGATTATTTTGGACCTCCTCTAATTCTGAACTTTAGCAAAGTCTCTTGTTATAACATGCTTGTGTTGTGGATGAGTGCTTAGATTTTACAATTCTGTTTGTCCCTGCTTGCACACAGACCCAATGTATGTTCAGATGACTGATACATATAGAGTGCACTACTTTGTTCACGTGGTTTACTAAAATTAACAATTTTTGCTGTTTTGATGTTTTATGTCAGGTATTTACAAATGTACATTTACCCATAAGAAGTTGGGAATTACCAAAGAACAGCTTGCAGGAAGAGTATTGCCTCATCTGATTCCTCTTAGTATTGAGAACAATCTTAATCTCAATCAGGTAGGAAACTGACTACATTCTGTGCTTTTTCCTGATAAATTGGCAAAAAATAGGTTTAAACTGTTGTCAGAGAAAAATTTGTACATTACTTTATGTCTGTTCGTTTTAAAAGCAAACAAACAAAACAAAAAAAACCTTCCAGTATTACTGTATTTGTGTGTTTAAAGCTTGTCATTTTTCAGTGGATTTAACTGATCTGGTATAAAATTTCAAAAGGAATCTATCACTTTCCAAATATGCTGCAAAAGCAGCTAGCTACTAACATAATTACAGTTCAAATTAAAAGCTGACATAACATCTTAATGTTTCTCCCCTTGCTCTTGTTTTTAAATGTTGCAGATAATGTAGAAGTGCAATCACAGGATTTATTTTTTTAAATTTAAATTAATTTTTTTTAAATTAATCTGATAATATTCATTGTGTGTTTTTTGTCTGCGTTGCCCCACTTTTTTTGTAGCTATATATATTTTTCACTGTTTCAATATACATTCTGCTTGTAGTTAGGTAGCTAATGGAAGGTAGTGAAGGTAGATTATAAATTATTTAAAAAACTGCAGTTTATCTGACATTGTGTATTGTAAGTTTTATGAGATACTAACTTTTAAGTAATACATGCCTGAATTCCATTACTGCAAAATCCAAACTTCTTGTGTATTTCTTTTACAGTTTAATTCTTTTATTTGTGTTATAAAAGATATGCTTAATAGATTGGAGACAGAGCATAAAACAAAACTTGAGCAACTTCATGTCATGCAAGAGCAACAGAAGTAAGTGTTTATTTTCATATGTATTAGAGAAATAACAAGTGAGTAGAGATAAATTTCAGTTAATTTTTTAGCAAATGTGAGAAAACTCCAGCCATAGAAATAAAAAAATCTAGGTAATTCTTACTTCAGTAGTGGAGAATTACCTCAAATAACCAGTTACCAGCAAAGATTTATTAGTCCTAGAATTATAATAATATTGTGATGCTGGTGGCTTTATCGAGTGAAATCCTTTATGCAGTTCAGTCACAGTTTATTATTTTGAGTCAATAAATTTTAATTAATTTGTTAAATGTAAGAGTTCATACTGAGCTCCACTAGTACGGTTCATATCTTTCTTCTGTGTGCTAAGTTGCTTTTCTGTACTTGTTGAGAACATAAACTATACTGGAGAAACATAAAGATCGCAGCCTTTTAGAAGGCACTGATATTTGAAGATATTTAGAGCTATTTTATGGAGTCTGATATGAGGTAAGATTGCTGAGTCAAATTAACTTGGGCTACACAAAGTCTGTGTTGCCCCGTTCAAGAAAAGAAGCTAAGACCATGTGAAGTGATCATTAGGAAACCTTTACCATTTAGAATATTAACATTTTCCAGCCTCCTACGTGCATGCTGTAAAAATGGCAGTGCTATCATATGCATATTTTGTTTTTTATTATTTAAATGCAGAAGAATAATCTGCATTCCTGAATTAGCACTGTGGATGTAACTGTAAAGTTATCTTTTCATAATATGTATACTCTATGCTATATAGATCTTTGGATATAGCTAACCAAATGAGCGTGTCTGAAGAGGCAAAATCTAGTAGTACAAGTAATCAGGTAAGTGACAATATTGTATTACATATAGAAATTTGTAATTTAAAATTTAAAATTACATACTCAATATTTATGTTACCTTTAATTTTAAATTACTGAGTTTTGTTTCTTTGAACTTAAACAGATTGACAAGGTATTTAGTACTAGTGGAACTGACCTTCTTACTAGTGGATCTGAGAGTAAAGAGAATGAGATGTCATCCACACAGAAAAAGGTGTGTTTTACTTTGTTTTGGAATCATTTTAGATCCATCTGTCTAATAGAAGGCTGATAGGGTTGCATAAAAAGAGTATGTGTAGACAGTTATCATATTTAAAGCTTTAGAAGAAAAGCTAACTGCTTTTGTATAACACAGCCACATGTGAAGGTCCACTGAAAAATGTTCAAATCATTTCCTTGAATTTCTTTCAAAGCCTTTCCTTGGACATAACTTTGTACAAAGTAGACAGCAATTATGATTCTAAATTTTTGGCTGTTTTCCTTCTCCTTAATTATAGATTTCAGTGAAACTGAAACTTCAGCAGGGGATTTAGGTAGGAAAGTCAAAATAGGCAATTTTATGATAAAATTACAGAGATGAAGATAAAATGTTGAATTTCATGTAGTATCAGACACTAACATTTGCTGTACAATTCAAAGATAAGTGAAAATGAACAGTTAATATGGGGATCAATACAAGAAGCAAAGAGAAAGCGTGACAAGACATAGAATATTAAACATAAGCATAAACTATTGTAAAATTCTTTTCATGCTGTTAATTATGTAAATGGCTTCCCAGAATCTATATGTTTTATCATTTCCGTTTCTAGTTATCTGAACCCTCTCACTAATTTTAGACTAAGGGGAATAATCATCATTAATAGAAGTAGAGTTGACATCCTGAAAAGCCTCTTAAGCAATCTTAAAATAAAATTCCCTTTCCAACTCCATGGTGAGTTGCAGTTCTATGTCAAGTGCCAGTTGGTAACCATATGAAAACAAAAACTCCAAAGGACATTTTTTCTTATGCCCAACATTAGGAAGACAAAGCTAAAATGGTTTTGTTGTGGTACATCTTTATTTGTGATCTGCTCAAATTTCTCCTTGTGCTACTTTTAAGTACTTCTTAGCAATATGATAAATATTATAATAGATTTTGTTCTTATCCACTTTCTCTTTTGTATAAATAATGTGTGTTCTTCTACCACATATTGAAATGACAGTGCTACTTATGAAATAAAAATACCAGTGTAAGAATAACCATTCTGTGCAACTTAGTGTCAGTACTTTCCCTTTTAAAGGCATCACTTACACTTGAAGAGAAGCAAAAGTTAGCTAAAGAACAAGAACAGGCACAGAAACTGAAAAGCCAGCAACCTCTTAAGCCACAGGCAACTGTAATAACACCTCCAGTGAAGCAGGTGAGAAAGAACAACCTACTGCACTGTTTCCATTGGAACTGTGATGCTTTTTCAAGTGTCATATGCATTTAGCATTTTTTTCTCCTGTGAGTCACATTTGTTTTCACATGTACAATGGTACAGCTGAGAGAAACTAAAATAAATTTTAATCTGCTTTCCATTTACATAATTAGCAATATTTCCCACTTTTTAAATTACAGGAGTTTCCAAAGGAGTAATTATTATTGGGAGGCCACTGTTGTAGATAAGGAAAAAGAACATATTAAAAAGGATTTTGCTCTGAAGAGTTTATTAACTAAATATATAAAGGGCTTGGGAATAGGAATGGGGCATGTAAGCAAATGTCACAGTAGTACTTCATGTATGGTCTTAGTTGTCAAATTAAAGCTGCGCAACAATTAGTTCTAAGTAGCAAAGAAGGATAATAAGCTAATTGCTTTTGTGTATGATTACGTTTCATGCCCAGTTCTATGCAGTAAATTCTAATTTCTTAAAAATAAATGCCACTTCTGCAGGAGCAATGATAACGACTATTGCTAGAGTGTTTGTACAAGAGTAGCATTTAACTGCATTTTCTGTATTTTGCAGACTAAAGACTTGACGGATACCTTGATAGATAATATGTCGTCTTTGACTAGCCATTCCATCAACAAAGTTCCATCTTCGAACAGCTTCTCTTCTGTCCCTCCTATGGGCGTTGGAATGGGATTTTCATCACCTATTGACACCACAAAGAGAAATATAACAAACGGACTAAATACTAATATGGGTTTTCAGACTGCTGGATTCAGTATGGGAGCTGGTCCCACCCCTCAGAATTTCTTTGGTGGTCCAAGTGCAACAGCAACAACCAAGATGAACATTGTACCGACTGCCAGTATGCCAAATTACAGTCCTATGAATGCTGCATCTGCAATCTCTCCACTGACGCAACAAAACAGACCCCCAGATATGTCGGCTTTAGATAATCTTTTTGGTCCTCAGAAACCCAAAGTTAGCATGAAGCAGTTGGCTCAACAGAAATCAAGCCAGTGGGTCAATCAGTTTGTACCCCAGCAAGGGTCCCCAAGTGCCAGCACTTCAGTCATGGGACCTCAGATGAACATGATAGGACAGCCTGGCTTTGGTATACAGGGTAATCCTTTCTTTGCTCCTCAGAACTTTGCACAACCAGCAAACACAATGACAAACAGCAGCTCAGCTAGTAATGACTTGAAAGATCTTTTTGGGTAAAACATTTTGTTTTCTTCTTTCAAAGATCGATGAAATTTGGATCATGGGTAAGCTGATTAACATCTTTTTTTGATTAGTAAAAGCATGACTTGGGGAAACTTTCAGCCCAGCAAAGACAAGACATTTGTGCTGGAAAAAAGACTTGGTTTTGCATTCACTTGGTACTACAGTGGAGTTGCATAAGTGCAAAGTCATCTTACATGCTAGAGATTTCCTGTCTCTTTACTGAGCATCAGAGCACTGAAGGTAGTATGTTCAATCAAAAAAGAAGCAGCTAAGTATTTCAAAATTATTCAGAAGTGTACTCAATCAACTCTTATGAGATTTCCTACAAAATTTTGTTTTTTAAATTCAACAAAAATGTTTAGGGGGTAATGACACCAGTGAATGTAGTCCTGTAGCCCAGTCCTTTCAGTGTCTGCTAAGTCCTTATTGATGATTTGTGTTGCTTGAATTTGGCACAAACTGTCATTTTGTCATATGACAGTTTGCGAAAAGTAAGTTGTTATGCTGCCTCAAGAAGTTTTTACAGCCAATCTACATAGGAAGTTTACCTGTTTTATAATGCCAGATCCTTGTTACCAGCCCCATAGCAAAAGCAGCACACCACATAAACAGCATTTTAAAATACATGTGGTGACATCTATTTTAACACATTTAGTATATATTCCAGTGTTTTGGCTAATTTGATACTGCTTCTAACCAGTGTGAAAAAAGAATAGTTATGGAACCTCCTAAAAAGAAAGTTCTCTGTAAAATTCAGATTTTGACTTCTCTAACTGTGTAACTAAACAGTTCTGTGTAACTAAACACACACTGTTTAGTTACACAGAAATATCTCCAACTAATTCATAGATTTTTGGCTCCGTTGAGAAGATGGATTGCCTCGTACAAGTTGCACGTGGTTGTGTGAAAAAGCAGAGTGCCATAAATTGCCTTGACTAGTAAACTATTTCATTTTAATTTTGTTTTAACTCAAGTCCTTATGAAGGATAAATGAATATGAAGTGAGTTCTCAAATACAGATTTGTAAGCTCTAAAATATATGGTAAATACATAGATATTTCAGATCCTTTTTATTGTATTACTCCAAATTTAATAAAGCTCTCCAGAAAATCAAACTAGTTTCTTCTACTTCCCAGAAGGTGTATGCTCAGCTTGCCCATGATAGAATCTCTGCTCTGTCAGATACTACTGTTGGATTTTAACTTTCTTTCCTAGGAATTTCAGGAGCTTTCTTACATAATATTTTGAAGACTGTAGCTGGCTATTTTGAGAAGGAAAGAACTAGTTACCTTTTTTATGGAAAGCCTACATGCTTTATTTTTCAAAGCCTTTCACTGAAGAAATTGTTCTTTCATTTGCTGCTTAAGAAACCAAAGGGCCTTATGCTGTAAATGTGACTTGTATTTTGTTATATTTCCACGGTTCTAAGCGGTAATAGCATTAAGCATATTTCTTAAAGAATTGTTTATGTATTATAGCTGCTGCCTTAGTCCTGTTGTTTTAAAATACCTGGGACCAGTGAAATTGTGGTTTAGAAAACAATACCTAACACGTTGTGATGCTTATGTGCTGTTAATATTCATGGTAAACATTGTAGGTTATGTTAAGATATCTGTGTAAACTTAAGTACAATACTAGAACTGTTAAACTATTTAAGTTCATTTGTGGTTACTAGTACTCTATACTCTCAATCACACTAATGTCTTCTTTTATGTCAACTTTTGAAAGCTACGTTTTGTTAGGGTAACTTAAGGCAAGCCTTTGAAGAATTACTTGAATCTGTATTCCTCTAAATTATTTGGAAAGTAAGTTTATATTAAAAATAACATCTCTTAGGACTCTACAATGTATTAAATTAATACGTCCATGGTAAAAGCAGTCTTAAATGTCAGTGTCCTGATCTGGAGTTTCAGTCACTGATCCCCCTGGACTGGGGGCTTTTCGGAACTGGATTTTAATTTAACCTATTGGAGGGAAAATTAACTGAAAAAAATTGATCTGATTTTATATACTAGAGCTCCTAAACTGTGGAATTTGGGGTATGTGTTTTTGGCATGGGCTATCTGAGAATATAATCTGTTTCATAAGAACAAAATCAAAAAAATCCTACAAGTTCAAAGTAAGAGATGCTCTTGGATGCAGCGGTAATATGATGGAATAAGATCTTTATCTGGCTCAAGTAATAGGATTTTTTTTGCTATTTATATTTGAGAACATAATTTTGATTTCTTTTGTTTGCTGCAATTTTCAGAATGACCAGAGTAGAAGAATAACAACAAAGAGAACAGAAAAGGAGGCTTATGAAAGTTATAGCAAAATTTTCCAGTTATTTAAAAATAAAAAAGAAAAAATAACTTCAGTGAAATTGAGAGGGCCAAACCCCTCTTCCTGCTTAGTGTGTCAGGAAACTGGGGGTGTACACCTCTAATTGTTTCTTCTTAACTTGAAGGAGGAATTGCAAGAGGTAAGTCACCAAAGCCACGTGCCACTTGGCTCCTGCTGCAGCAATTTTTCTTTAGGAAGCCTTGTCCAGTTGATCTCTCTGTTTAGAAGCTGTCATTCTCAGGCCCTGCAAGAGGCTGGAAGACGCATGTCGTGGCCAGAGTGAATACCATTGTTTGAGAGCAGCAGCTGTACTTTACATCCAGGTTGTGGTTTGCGAAAGAGTAGGAGGAAGGGACAATGTCACAAAATGTGGGCATTCCAGGGGCCTTCTCTTTCTGGACGTGGATGGAAAGCAGTGTTGCATCTGGCTTGGCCTGAGGCAGAGGGACTGTCTATTCCTAATGCAAAAGGAAATGGAGAACACAGTTATTGAAATTGGTATCGGATTAAGAAATTGCAAACTTTGTTGCTGAAAAAGTAGCCTGATATAAAATAAGCTCTTATTGCAATGCCTTAAACAATACTGTAAATTACACAAAATTTCTGCCGTTTGTATTCAACCTAATTAAAGGAAAAAATGTGGGAGCCTGGCAGGTTATATCATCACCTTCCAGCCTCCACTCTGTGCACCCATTGTACGCGCCCGTTGCAAGCAGATCTTCATTCTACTGTGGAAATTAGAGCAGGATCTGGGCTGAACTGCCCAGCCCACCTGGTTTACTTTGCGTTAATTTGAAAAGAAGAGGTAAAGAGAAGAGAGTAAGTTCCTATTCTTTAATTGATTTACCTGTATTATGTTTACTGCAAAAGGAGAAAAGAAGTGGAGACAGCTGCACATCTGAAGTATAAGCATCAGTTGTACTTTGGCTTCTCTGGTGTTTGCTAAATGAACATGACTGCACCAAGATGGCAGTCTGTTCCATATCACAACTGTTGGTTCCATTTGGTTTTAAGTATGAAAGTCTCCGAGGCATCCTCTGAAAACTCGGTTGTAGAAAACAATCCTGCTAGATGGAAGAATTGTATTAAAGAGTCTTGAAAAACCTTCTCTGCTGGGGCTGGTGGAGAGGACCCTTGAAACTACTGAGTTACAGATTATCTTAGAAGCCCCTAGGTCTGCCTATCTCAACAGGAGAGAAATAGGGAGTGAAATGGCACAAGTGTCATTTAAGGATGGAGGAGGGAGCTGATTTTGTTCTTTTTCACACAAGTGGTGTGCCTGAGGCACAGAACAGCCTGTGGAGCCTGCTTATGCAGGAGGACAGTAGAACCAGAGGAGTCTTTTGAAAGGTAAAGGAGTCCACCGATTATTTGGGAGATGGGGAGAGAAATTTTATTGGGAACATGGGTAGAATGCCCTAGGGTTTTTTAAGTGAAGATGCTTTGTCTTCCTCTCAATGGTGACGTGAATTAGAAATGTCATGGCAAAGTTGTGGCCTTAAAGGTCTGCACAGATGCTGAGTACCCCAAGTAAAAGGCCAAATTTGTGGATGTATAGGTGCAGAACATTTCAAGCCTTATTATTTAAAACTTTCCTTTTCTGTTAAGTTTTGTCTTTTTATCAACAGCTGTTTCACATTTATGTAGAACTTTGACAAATACCCCAATGGCCTTTTAAAGTAAGTAAAATGTGTGTTAACTTTTGTATTATAACCCCTGTTATAATGTAGTCTATGTCTGTAGATAGATAAGTAAGTGTGTTCATAGATAGATTACAGGATTTTAGATTTTTCAGTTCAATTGCACCGAAAGAGAAGATTAAATTAAATGAAAGATTAAATTTGAATGAAATTCTACAAGGCTTCCATATAGGCTAACGATTATATGATGCTTTTGTTGTCTATTACAAATTCACATGCTTAGTCTGCCTACATCTACATGTCTTGAGCAGAAAAGGAAAGGTTTTAAAATAAAAATTTGTGGACACTGGATCTCTTATTGCAGATGAAGTTTTTGGACTTTAGAATGACCTTTGCTTATTGAGTAGGAGTTTTTTATTGGGGGTGGGTGATATATCACTGATTTGTGCCATTTCCAATGTAAGAAATGGGAGGGGGGAGTACAGAAAAAATACCCTGTTGTATATGTGACCCTTTTTTGTTCTTTGTTAAGAGATATGCTGCATTTTATATACTCGTTGTGAACTGTTACTCTGAAATAGCTGTGAGGAAACATATCTGGAGAATTTCAGATGAGTTAGCTGATTTTCAAGTGAGGTCCTTCCTTGTACCTGACTTTCCATTGGCTTTTGACTGCTTTACAAGGAAGTTACTTAAGGCAGTAAAACCGTGGATTCATACACTAAATCCTCTTGCCTTCCAGGCCTCACACCTATATCACCAGAACAAATAAGCCCCTGAAGTTGCATTCTCTTTTAAGTTCTCTGAAACAGTTCTAACTGCTGTATAGATTTCTGAGATGAAGTTGTAAATCAAAATGTGTTATAGTGAACTCAGGCCTTGTGCAAAATATTTAATGCTTGTTTATTTGTCTAATCGTACAGTCTCTGTACTAGTGGCAGTTTTATGTTTTGATTGTAAAACATTAGAATTCTCATGAGATTTATAAAGTGATGTTACTGTAGTGTCAGCTGTGATTCATAATTAGAACTGTCATAGCATGGCATTAGTGTGTACCCGGTTTATTGGACAGCTCTTCAAAAACAAATTTATTCTTGTATCAACTTTTAGATCAGCTCCTTAAAAGATATGTAAAAGGTACAGTGACAATTTCAAGAAATTCATATCACTTTGTACTGTGAATGAAGTTGCCTATGGAAATAAATGAACTTTTCATATTTTCACGTTGGAAGATATTTCATTTAAAATTTCCATAAAATTAACTAATAGTAACTTATCTAGAAAAATTCATCACTTTGTATTTTGTTTGAAATGCATTTTATGCCATGTAATTTTGAGTTCATTTCTTAGGGCAGTGGTGAAGAATTCAGCTCAGTAGGAAACGAGCTGTTTGTGAGGAGTTACGCAAAGAGAAATGGTTCATTCAATGTTCTCTTCCTGTTGCAGGACACAAGTGGCCTTTTTGTCCTGCATCTGCAGAAGCTCCCTGCACTCGTGTCACCACCTGGAAACCACTGCCATTGCTCAGTAGACTGGAAAACTGGCTTGTAGGGTGGCAAGGTAGATTGCAGTTTGTTTTGCCATGCTTACCCCAAACCTATAAACCAGGAATTCAGAAATAAACTCCTACCTGTGCACCAAGAGCAGCTAAATAAGTAGTAGCATGTCAAGCTCTAAAATAATTTAGTAAGTTTTCTAGGCATAAATTTTAGAATTAAACTGTAAATTTTAAAATAAAACTATTTCCTTTTTTTCCTGTGTAGGACACTCTCTATGAACTATTCAGTTATGGCTCTAGTGCAGTTTCCTACAGCAGAGTAAGGCAGTTGTGGATGTGGAGCAACATGGAACTTAAAAAATTATAGAGATTTAATGGCCTGTCTATATCTACTTAGCAATTTTTGAAGGTTTTTTTTGGTCAGGCTTTTGGTTTGTGCCTTAATCATTTGGCCATTTTTAATGGAATTTCTTAAAATGCATCACCTTTTGCACAACATTCAAAAAAACTAGGTTTTACACTGATGGCACAGAAGTGCAAATAAGCAAAGATGCTAATAAAGCAATCTGTAAATAGAGCAATAAGTTTTATCTGAAGAATCTATCCTAACATGGCACCAGATTATTTTTTTTAATTATTATTATTTCTTAAACAATTTATAAAAATAGTTGTATCTTACAGCAATTGTATCTTACAAAATCAGAGCAGGAGAATCCTGTGCAAGATTATATTCTTGATTAGTCTGTTCTTTTTTATTATTTGGCAAGCAGGAAACTCTTTAAAATTAGTTGAGATTTTTGTAGTTTGATTGTGCATATATGCTCTATATTTCCTAAAGAATTCCTTTCTTGATTCTTACTGATCGACAGCTGTTACGAGAAAATGTTTTCCAGTGAAATACCACCTTTGCATTATACTCATTGCCACATTTTGCTAACCAGAGCCATACAGTTGAAGCTCTTTGATCAAACAAGCACTATACATATTACTTAAGTTAATCAGATCATCAACTGGCTGCTGGGTAGGTGTTTCCTTATTCTTTTAATGACACAGATAGTACAAAGCCTTGGATTTTCTGCACATTAAAGAAGTGGAGGTCTCTTCACACATAATTGCCAGTATAACTGAGCTCAGTCCCATGTATAGCATTTCTTTTGTCAGAATTTTTCTTAAGACTCTGCCAGTTCCTTTTCCAGGCCCTTTCTGGTGCAGCCATCTCCTGCAGGCCCTCTCCTCGATTTTCTTTCCTACATCAGTGCTCACAGGCAGCGCATGGTTGTGTAAAGTGATGGAAGGGCAACAAAAATCAGAGGGCTCTGACAATTTTTTTTTTTTTCTGGTGATGGTTGGTAAGAGAATGCTGACGGTGGCAGCCTGAACATTGTGCCTGTTGCTCTTCATCTGGAGATTGGCATCAGGGGCTGCAGAAGGGAACCTAACCTGAGGCGCTGCATCTCTGCTTGATGGTCCAGGTGTGGCAAGCTGCCAGGCTGTGCGATGGAAGTGGCTGATGAGTGGGCTTGTGTTTCCTTTGTTACCTGTTCTATGGGCAGCGTGAGACTGAAGGAGAAATGTTATAAAAGCAGCTGCAGGTAAGTGATCCAGAGGATAACAGAATCATAGATTGATCGTAGAAGGGTTAGAGTTGGAAGGGACCCTAAAGATCATCGAGTTCCAACCCCCTGCTTTGGGCGGGAACACTTCCCACTAGACCAGGTTGCTCAGAGCCCCATCCAACCTGGCCTTGAGCACTTCCAGGGATGGCACCTTCACAATTTCCCTGGGCAACCTGTTCCAGTGTCTCACCACCCTCACAGTAAAGAATTTCTTCCTGATATCTAATCTAAATCTACCCTCTTTTAGTTTAAAAACATTACCCCTCATTCTATCGCTCCACTCCCTGATAAAGAGTCCATCCCCATCTCTTCTGTAGGCCTCCATTAAGTACCAAAAGGCTGCTATAAGGTATCCCTGGAGCCTTCTCTTCTCCAGGCTGAAAAATCACAGAATCCCAACTCTCTCAGCCTGTCTTCTCATAGGAGAGGTGCCCCAGCCCTCTGACCATCTTCGTGGCCCTCCACTGGACTTGCTCCAACAGGTCCATCTCTTTATTATTTTGGGGCCCCAGAGCTGGATGCAGTACTCCAGGCGGGGTCTCACCAGAGTGGAGCAGAGGGGCAGAATCACCTCTCTCCACCTGCTGGCCACGCTTCTTTTGATGCAGTCCAGGATGCAGTTGATGCAGCAACTGCACAGAGCAAGGAGGCAGGTGTCAGGGAAGGGCTGAGGAAAAAAAAAAAAAAAAAAGAAAAGAAGAAAAAAGGCAATTGGAAACTGTCATCTGCCAAAATAACTGAATATCCACTGCCAGCCCCATAGGCATGGACCTGTTTTCTTTAAGATCGTGTCCCCTGCCCACCCGCTCTGTTCTAATTTCTGAGCTGCCTGTGCAGAGGGTGCTGGCTGCTGTTGTCTCATCAAAGAGCTTAACTGGTCCTGACAACTACTCTTGCTGACAGGCAGCTGCTGGAGCTCAGATTTAATTTAGCCATAACACGCTTACTGGAACGTTTCAGTTCTGTGTCTTTTTTTTGGGTTGGAAATGACTACTTTGTTAGATTGAATGATTGCAATTAGAAAGCTGAATAAATTACTCACTTTTTTCCCCTGTTTTGCTGTAGTAGACATCTTCTGGTGAAAGGTAAGTAAAATATTCAGTGTATAAAACTACATAGAGATTAGATTGATAAAAGAGGAATTTTATTAAAACTGTGTGTTTTAAAACAAATTTATTTGAATAAAAGTATTACTACTAGTAATTACAAGCACTGTCCTGAATTGTGCGTTACTGATCACTATGTCCCTCAACGTGCCACAGTTGAAGAATTGCATTTTTCTTCAGTTCTTTTTTATGAGTGCATTGTAAGGTAAGAGAAGGTTTTGCTTCTTCAGTGTTGCTCCAGTTTCTTAACTTGGGAAAAGTAGTGTTTTTAAATGGAAATAGAACTGACAGCCTTTCCACTCTTTCAAAAAAACCTGCAGCTGGTCCTAGGTACTTAGCCAGGAATTTCAGGTACCTTAGTAATATTGTTAAAAGTCCTGCAAAAACATGTGGTTTTTTGAATTTTCTAATTTATAGATTGTAAGAGATGACATTATATTTGGGCACTAACAGAGATTGCCAGCAATTAAAGTATCAATTTTAAACAGAATTATTTTGCTCAGTGAAACAAAAAGTTGACTTGCCATTTTAGGCTGTGTCTCTATGCCATAATGAATTTTTTAATCAGAAGGGGCTATATAAAATTTATTCTGGAGTGAGTGACTTTTATTCTAATATAAATAATCCTTCCTGAGGTTCAGCATAAATGCAACTCCTCCTTCCAAGGAAATTGTAGCATACGTAGATTTTAAAATCTGTTTTTAAGACCAATGTGACTGCTCAGTCATTCTTCTCCCTCATTTCTTCTCAGCCCTTTGCAACTTTGAACCTATTGGCCACTTTCAACCCTTGTTTGATGAGGACGTGATCGAAATACTAAAGGTAAGAAATGCATATAAGTTTTATGGAAACCAGTGGCTTGTTAGAGGGACCAACTTCACACTTCAAATGAGGGAAGGGCTGTAGAGTGAGATTGCTCCTATTAAGCACTAGAAAATTAATGTAATTAATTAATTTTATAAATTCTCATCACACAGGAGCTGGTTCAGATATTTACTTACATATTGGAAAGGTTTGGATTTTGACAGAATTTAAAAGAAAATAATTTTTTTAACTTCTTTTATGATGTTTTCCATAAAACAGTTCAGAGCTGGGATTAGAGGGACACGATGAACTACATGGTATAATTTGGTGGATCAATCCAGTTAGAGACTGTATTCACAAGTCAGGTATTACCACAGATAGTTTCAAATAGCATGTTAAGGATGTACTTCCTGACATAGATTATCTGTTACACATGGAGAGAAGACAGTACCAAAGACTATTCACCTTTAAAATCTGTTTTCTTAATAAGGACAAATGGGAAAACAGACAAATTGAAGGGATGAAATGAGTTTTTGAGTAACTTGTAACAAAAAGCTTTCTAGAAACTTTGAAGTAGTTCCTTGCTGATAGTGACAGGCTTTAACAGGCTAAAAGAAATCTTCATTTTCAAAATGATCTGTAAAATATAATAAAACTACCATAAGGTGTCACTATAACCCAAGCAACTTGCAAATAAATTGCATTATAGAAATGTTCTTATCCAGCTACACGGCTTTGTTATACTCCTTTCTGAAAATAAAAAAGCACCTCTTTTTAAATAGCATAGAGGATTCCTGTATGCACAGAAATCACCATATTCAATACATTGGCTTTATTTTTTTTTTTTTTTTTTTTTATTTTTTTTTTTTTTTGCTGGTAGGTGTACTGTCACCCTTTCTTAGCATTTAGACCCATTAACTTTTTGGAGAGCAGTGAAGAGTGTTTGCAGAGTTAGCCACAAAAATACCAGATTTAGAAAACCATATTTTACACAGTGGTTATTGGCTCTATATATGGAAATTTTTTTTTACCTTAGAGAGGGCTTCTATTGAAGAGGCTCATGCTTAACATATGAAAATTTAAAATGTGAAATAGTATGAAATTTGAAATTAAAAAATGTTTTCTAGCATTAAATATATCTATAATAGTTAGTGCAATAATAGGGAAGCTCTATCCTTTTGAGGGGAAACAGAAGTGCTCCATGTAATAGCTTTCCAGACTTACTGTATAAGGTGTAATAAATTACCTTTTAATTAGCAGTTTCCATTAAGAAAAAATTATAAATCAGAATACCTATTTCCATTATTGGTTTATTTGTTGTGAGCAACAGTGGAATGTCTATTTTTATTTCTTGCCAACTGTGATCAAATTTCTTTCCCATCAGCTACCTGATCAGGAAGCAGAAACTAGAAACTAAAGATGATTTTTTTTAACCATTTGAAATTAATGCCAGTTTTGACACATATCAGGGAAACAAACATATCATCTGAAAACATGATTTGGGCTGAATCAATGCAAAGTGTTTTGACACAGCTGGAAAGGGCTGAGTTCTTATTCATGGTAAAATATAAATCAGAATCCTGAAGTCTTTGAATCCATCTTAATTTATGGAGGAAAAGGGCAGATGTTGTAAAGCCATAGGTTTCAAAACCTGAAGGACCATTTTGATCATTTAATCCAAACCTCTGTATAACATGAGATCCCGGGTTACCCCTTTTATCTTTAACATCAGACACTGTAGATCTTGAAGGCTGGATTCCTATAGTATGCTTCTTTTATGTAACATAACAACGACTCTTACAGATGCCAATAGAAATAGGGTCTCCAGTAGACCAGGCACTAGACAAAGGGAGAAATAATTTCATCCCAAAGTTTTACATCTAATGATTAAATATGCTTGTCATCTGAGTGGCCCTTTGCACGTGCAAAGTGCTGAAAGAAACTCCTTTGAGGAGATAGTATGGAAACTCACCTGGGAACCCTGATCTCACCCTTGGAATCCTGAACTCATACCCTGATGCTGATAAACTCATGTTTCTAGGGAGCACATGGCTGACGCAGGCTCCATGTGGTGGTGAGGTTTGCGATTTGAAAAGTGTTATTGCTTAGGCTGGCTTTTAAACTCTGCTTGATACGCAGTTTCATGATGAATGAAACGATCTTCACTCAAGCTTACCTTCAGATGGCCATTTCTGTGACATGTCTAAATGTGTGTTCTTTTTATTATATCTGGACACTTTTTTCTTGTTTCTTTTATTTACTGTATCTACAGTTGTGATTTTTGTTGGAAGTATAACGAAAGAGACTCTCATACGAAAACCACATTTAATATATTTTCTTTGGAAATAATTGGTTTCAGGAGAAAGCTAAGGCTGCTGCTGTCCCCTCCCCTGAAGAAGCTGACCACGGGCAAGAATCACATGAGCATTTTTGTTCTCCGAGTGCTGTGCCTCAGTCTCAGGAGAAGTGCAGTATTACAGCTCTTCTCTCCTACTGGAGGATTTTTATTTGCCTGGTTTAATGCTCTGCTTCTTGAGGTGAAATGACAATTTCAGCTTTGAGTGACTTCAATGCTCCTCAAAACTTCAGAAAGGAAAAAGGTAAAATAAACCCATTTAGAGAAGAACTCTCATGTTTTCTAAGCTATAATCTTGTGATTTCCTAGGGCCCAAAATGTGATTTTTAGCTTTGGTCCTGCTGATACAAAACTTATGTGATCATCCTGTCACTTCCTCTGTATCGTCTTTTATCTTTTGAGCCAATTTCAATCCTTTTTACAGGAGTAAAAATTTCTAGGATCCTAAGTTGCTACATTTTATAAAAAATAAACAGCAGGGTAGCACACATTTGACAAGGTACCAAAAAATCTACAAGACAACTTTTACAAAGATCGTGTCCATAGTATAAGCATTGTTAAACTCACACTGCTGTAGACTTCAAAGTCTACCAATCATATGGCCCACATGCAGATGAAACCGGTATTCATCACTTTTATTTCATTATTTCGCTCCTTTTGGAAGAAAAATTAGGTATTTAAAACTTCCAAAACCATGTCATTTTGAAATATTAAAATGTTTTAATTCAATTTTATGTTAAGAAATCCTAAGTCAGGGAGACAGGGCACCCACGATTTTCTAGCATTCAAGCTGCTGGTAAGAGCTAGAACATGAAGTCACCTGGGAAGCCCAGAGCCATGGATAAGTAACTTGCTTTACCAAAGGAGAGTTTCACCAAAGGAATAACAAGAGCAAACTGTGATCCAACAAGCAGCTACGAGCACCAGGGATGCGATCACAGGGCCTTGAACTGAAAAGAAACCAGTTAAAAATTAACAAGGTTATTCTAGTCTGACCTCAACTGCCCAGGCTGGGATGCTTTGCACTTGCACGTGTTTCCACTGGAGGACCCCAGCAGCCTTTGGTTATCCTTAAGGCTGACCACACAACATGAAGTGAAGCATCTTTATGTTAGTTCAGCAAAGACACCGAATGGTTAGATTTACTTTCCTGGGATGTTAGTGTCAGGGTATGAACGACCATGATGGTTTAATATTTGTAAAGAGTTCAAAATTTTATATTTTACAAACATTGGGAGAAGTGGCTGCTTGCAAGGCTGTATCTGGAATTGTAGTTACTAGAAGCACGCTGTCTGAATGACACCTGCATATGAAATGTGTGTGCTATCTAGTCTGCTCCGAAACCAGTAGCAAAATTCTCCCTTTAAATGTGTCAAAGACTTTACCTCAACCATTATTTTGAGGAATCAATAGTAGGAGTAGCATAAAGGTGATTTTCCCAGGCTTTTCAACAAAAGAAACAACTGTAACAAATTAGATAGCCTCTAGGTGTACATTTACTTGCCCCTGTAGAAACTATTCCTCCTGGTAAGAGTTGTGTTTATTGCTTGCTCTGACATTTTCATGCTTAGTTTTCTTAAGAGGATGCTGCAATCCTGAATCTAGCCCTGTGTCTGCAAGGCACAGCTATTGCTAGAATGGCACATCTATACGCGCATTTGACCAGTTTCCAAATTTTTTTACAACTCATTTTATTCTTGAGCACCTGAGGTACTGATAGTATATGAGCCCACAGCAGTGACTGTCCGCATGCTGGTTTTATGTCCATAACTGCTCTAAAATACAGTTTTAATACAGCCTTAGTACAGGTCTTTGGGGGCAAGAGTCTGTAGTTTCAGCCAGCAGTAGCTGCAAGTTGTATGAGCTAGGAGTAGTTTTAATTTTGCAAAATATCTCTATGCAAATGCAGCCCCAAATCATGCTGTGTCTTGGACTTAGATTCCAATTTGCAAGCAGCAGAACTACATTGTGTTTTAAGAAGGTCTGAGATATCAGAAGGAGAATCACAACAGGGTAATTCAACATCTGTAAAAGAAAATGAAAGCATAGGGTTAAAAGAGGAATGAAAAAAGTAGGAACAATGACAGCTGGGTCCATAAGGGCTACCATGTTAGGAAATGCTGAAGAAAAAAGATTTTCCTCAGCTGATGTTCCAAAACACGTACGGAGATTAGTTGCATAGGGATTGCCATGGTGTTATCCAATGCATCCTTGCTGGGAATTGGGTGGTGCCCCTGCGGACGGTGCCCCAACAGGAGCAGGGCACTGCAAAGCTGCTGTGACACTCTCTGCCAAAGAATTTTGGAGTCTGGGCATTTTACTACTCTGTGAACCTGGGGAGGAGGAAGTTGAGAAGCTGTACTGCTCCTGTCAAGCAGCTGTCAAGCAGCCTCCCAGCAGAGAAGCAAAAGTGAGTACCACCCCTTCTTTAAGCCTTAGGGAAAGGGTATGTGAATTTCAATAGGGGCTACCACTGCAGCACTGTGGAGTTGCAGACAGTGGAAGGATTGCAAAGCGTAAAGACGAGGTGAAACCTGATGTGAGAAATGTACAATTCTGCTAGTGGTGAGGTGGGCAATATTGCTAATGGGAGCCTCTTTCTTCCATGAGGGGAATGTACCCTGACAGATGCCAGCCAGGACAGAGGGAGCTGCTTGAAGCGTTCCCAGATGCATGAAGGACAGACTTAAGTCTTCCATGTTAATGCAATTAGAGGATGTGTGTATAAGTGAACAAAACACTAAATTTCAACCATAGCTCCTTTCTTGGGTTTGCTATGTGATCTCTTTAACTGAAGCAGGACTAGAAGTCCAGGAAGAAGGGCAAACTGAAAAACCTCTGTTCCACAGCTGCTGGGAGATGCAGGTTTTGAACACCACTTTCTAGCCTGAGCCTCAGTCTTCCAAGGTAAATTCCTTGCACTGGAATATGCACTGTTTCCAGTTTGGACCTGGATTCTTGCATGGTTTCAGGTGTTCAGCTGCCTTAAGAGCACACAGGAAACTATCCCAAATGCTAGCAGATGGATGTTTGTTTAAATGGAAGACAATTTCATGATATATTTCTATTCGATTATATCCCTAAAAGCATATATGCCCCTGACGTCTGGCAGTTAGCCTGCTAGTGTTCATTTTCTGTGTGACCTCTGAAATTGGAGACCCTGTTTTAATGTGTGTATGTGATTGTGTTGGGCCTGTGCTCCTTTCCACAATGGTGACCTTGCTGCCTGGGCTGTCAGCATGCCCCAGTGGGCCGGGGTGCACCACGGCCAGGGTCTGGAATGAGAAACCAGGAAGAATTTCCTCTTCTGGCTCAGCTGTGGAGATGGCCAGACTCAAGCCTGAGCAGTGTGAAGAGGAGAAGGAGGTGCAGCTTCTCCCAGGGCAGCAAGAGATGCTGCAGGGAGAGTTAACCAGGCAGTTCTTGAGTTGCCAGTGAGAGCAGTTGCTGTTCAACCCAAATAGACAGAAATACACCCAGAGAAGCCCTGCAACGGCCACACGGGTAGGTAGTGCTGGGAGCTGGCTGGCCCCACGGCCCTGGCTGCACTTACTGCTCGCTGTGTGAGGACTGTCTGCTAGGGCAGGTGTGTGAGTTACCTGTGCTGAGCCTGGAGTTTTCCAACACGGCTTTACAGCACATGAATTATTCAAACAGGAGGAAGAAACTGTAACCAGTTCTGCAACAAAAGGGACTCTGGACAAGCAACACTTCCTCAGCTCCCAAGTACTGTGGATTTCAGTGCAGGCTGCTTCCCTGCCTCACCTAACCATGAGGAAGTGTTTTTTTTTCAATATTCCCTTCTTTGTAGGTGAGCCCTGTCCATATATTTGGTATTTGTATTATAGAGACATCTAAAACCCAGAGACTGGTGGCCCATGCAAGGATCCAGAGGAGGAATGGAGGGACAGAAGTCCAGTCCTTGCCCAGATTTACATCCCACTCATTTAGTTCAAACACCCCAATGAGGAGCCTGTAAGTGAAAACAACTCAGATCTGGTTTGTTTTTCTGAAAGAACCGATTTTTTCACTTTCTTCTTCCTTCCTTCTCTCTGTCGAGTCCGAGTAGACCAAGTTCTGTACAGAAGTTAGGGGGGAAACTGTGGCCTGGAAGGATGAGTACAAGGGAGCAGAGCCCCAACAGCTTGCTTGGGGGCACCACTTGGCCGGTGGCAGAGTGGTGGCCAGGGTTCATGGGTGGGCAGTTGCCTGCTCACCTGTCCTCCACATGGCAACTTGCAGCTGGGGGCTTCCAGGGGAAATCAATTCTCCTGCTGTTGGCCTGATGAGGCACAGACAGGCTCTTAATTTAACATTCCTTGGGAAAGCAAGGCAAGAACATGGAAAACACAAAGCCTTTCATTTTTTGAACAACCTGGGAGGTTTCTGCCTTTCCCCCTACCCAGGGAGCAGGGAAGGGCTGACAGTAGCCCAAAACCAATCTGAAAGGAGGCTGCTTTTTTTTTTTTTCTTTTCATAACCATAACTCAGGCCTTGCCAAAAGCAGATTTTTTTTCCTTTGACTCCAGCTAACGTGCAGGCTTGATGAGTGTACTGGCCAGCTGCATTTCCACCAATATTTTAATTAAATACTTTCTGCCATGCTAGGAAAAATGTATTGTCATCATGAAGTCACGTTGAGTTGGACAAGTTCACCTCTTTCGGCCAATTTGAGTTTCAAAAATATAATGAATTTAATTTAAAACCTGTCTTTCCTTGCTTAGTCAAACAGCATCGCACCAATGCACCTCTGTGTCTGTCTGCCCAAGGGCCCGGGAGCATCAATAATAAATGACCAGGCTGGGGAAGGTGGCTCTGGGTTCAAACCAGCAGCTGCATTGGGGGGCAGAGAGTGAATGGGAACTGTAACTTGCAATAACCCTCCCTACAGAAAGGCCTCGTAAATGTTTAATAAACTTCTTGCCCTTGCCATAGATGAGGTCTTATTAACGAAGTGGAGTGGCTTGAGGACAGGTATTGTGTCCGTTACTATAGCACCACCTTGCACAGGATCTGGATGTGAAAGAAGCAGGGGAGGGAGGGAAGGAGGGAGGGAGGCACGGAGGATGAGCCCCAGCCAGCCAGCCTGAGTGAGGTTCGCCCGTGGAGCCAGCAGCCGCGTCCTGGCCGGCCAGGGGCACCGGCCCTCGGCAGCACCTCCAGCTCCTCAGCTGCAGCCTCCGGACTCGCTGCCCCCAGACAGGTACCCGACCCCTCACAGCTGCACGGCCGAGCTGCTGCAAGTGCACCACAGAGTCCCTGAGCGCTTCCCAGGGGAGTCTTGCTCCAGAGATTTCTCCCGACTGACTTTCTGGCTTTGGAAGATTTGGTTTGATTTTTTTTCTTTTCTTTTCTTTTCTTCCATGCTCCTTTCTTGAGCAACTGGTTGTTATTGCAGAGGTCACCGAGGGGACCGGTGGAGGCTCCCGAGTCTGGCATCGGGAAAGATGACAGCAGAAGTGAATGCTTGTTAACATAAAGGATTTACTGAAGAAGAAAGACAAAATGCCTTTTGAAGTGTTCGGTTCCCTAAAGGAAAGATTTTTTAACCCAGGAAAGGAAGAGGTGAAGAACACCCTTAGTGACTCGCTGGGGAATCTGAGAAGGTAAAATCCTACAGAAAATTCCCAGACAGGCCCATTGGTTCAATTTATTAAAGAGAAATGAAGGACAGAAAAATGTAGAAATATAAAAGAGAAATTAGAGTTGCAAAATTAATGTCTGAGTTCAGGTAGCAAGGGACACCTTGCTGCAAGAGAAAAGACGTAAAAGGAGCACTGTTAAACAGTGTATGACTATAGATAATAGAATATTTATATTAAACAAAAAAAGGGTGAAAATAAGTTATAAAATAGTGTTCTAATATTACAAGGAGCATGAAAAAGTGTTTTAATTAAAAAACTTTTAAATAATTAAACTTGAATAATTCTGTGGTTTAGCTTGCATGCGAAAAACTGATGATTTAAAGAGAATTAACAGTCCCAAATGATGCCACTCTTGAAATTAGACCTAATGTTCCTGAATTACAGAGGCTTTTATGAAAATCTTGTTCCATATCAATAAGAGAAAATTTATTAAGTATAGATGTGTATGTGTGTGTATACCGAGACTAACAAATTAGAAAGAGAAACAGGAGAAGCAGCTGTTAGCTAGAAAAAACAGAAAAAAGATTAAAGATTTTTATCTTAATCTGACAGTTTATGAAACAACAAACGGAGAGAGATTTTTTTTTTTTTAATAAATGAAAATACGATGTAGCAAATGGCCAGTTTCATAAAGGGGAAGAGATTTCTTATTTACATGGAAGATTATTTCTGTTAGTAATGGCCACTGACAATATTTATTTGTATAGTCAATAGATGAGAGAGGGTTTAATGGCATTTCTTGCATGCTTGATACTAAGTGTTTCAAATCTTTGTATGGATCAGGCCAACATTTTAACTGAATGTATTTTTAGTGATTGAATTGTATTTGCTTTTATATCTGTCTCGTTACCTTCTTTTGGGAATGCTATTTTGAGTCAAGATGCAGTTCTTGGCACAACTGAATGTGGCTTTCATCACAAGAAAATGTATAATATTTTATATGTATTATACTATAGCATGTATATGCAAGAAAATAGGCACATATTCTTTTAAAGAAGTTCCTAATATACACTGATAGATTGCCAGTTACACTTTTTCTATACCGTGTGAATAGAGTATGGGTATTCCCCACAGTTTCAACTTAACTTTTCTTCATTTACAGTAGTATAGATAAAGTCTGATATTTTGCCTTTTTTTTTTTTTTTTTTTTTACTTTTAGAATACTCTACAGTAATTCCAGGGATTCAGTTTTTCTTTTAAAATATCAAGTTAGTCACTTATTCAATCATAAATTGTCTTTGCTATGGGATTTGCTGGCCACTTTGACCAAATACATGTAGGGTTTGTATTTAATGAGTATATGATGTGGCAGTATGCTGGGTTTGCGATGCGGAAATGATATGCAAACTTTAAATTATCCAGATTACTCTCCTCTTGTAGCCAGGTATCAGCGATGTCATGCCAGTTCTTATGCAGTTGATAGTACTGGCATGAAGCTTCAGTAACATTGCTACAGAATCAAACCAAACCAAATCTGAGTTGAGATAAAAGAAAGTTTTCTGGACTTAATTATTTTCTGTTTTAAACGTATGTATACCAGTGTCGGTCTTAGATGTACTAACCAGTGGAGGAAGTAATCCAAACAACAGAAGTTTTTTTACTATATGTGCAATCAGATCTAAGTAAGAACTGCTGCAAGTTGAGCAGTCTCTTCAGAAGTATGAAGTCATATTTGAAGGTTTCTGTAAGGAATGAAACAGGCATGTTTTAACTTCATTCTCTACAGCTTAGCCTACCAACAGGAGCATACACTTTTATTTCTACATGGTGGTACATATGTATATGTGCCAGCTGCAACACCAACTTTACTCTTGATCCAATCCAATTGGCTTTAATATGGTGTAAATCAGCAAAGAATTTGGTTTCCCTTTTAGCATTTGATAAGTGATTAACTATCTTAATGGGCGTTCTCGATGAGATCTGCAAGTGTGATTTCACTGGCTGCCGTGTGTTGATGTGGGATCAAAACTAGCAAAGTGGATAGAAAAATTCTTTTTATCTTTGGTAAATATGAAGAGTCTATGCCTTCCTACCACATTTCCTCTGCCTGGAAAACAACAGAGCAGATCCAGAAGCCAGTGTCTGCAAGACCAGCTGCCAGATACTGGCTGGTCCGTAGTGATTGTGCATGGACAAGTTCAACTGCTAAAGCACTGGCAGCATAAAGCAACTCACTGCCTCCTCACAGCTGTGTAACAACCTCGTGTTATTTTGTGGGTGCTACAAAACAAGAATCTGCCCACAGGAGGTTACTTTAGGGTTGCTGAATCATGGTAGGAAGGCAAGAGGGACTGAACCAGCACGAATGGAGAGGTGTCCTCTCTCTAGGCTGTTGCCAACAGTTTCATTTGTGAGATCCCAGAATGTTTTAGATATTTTGTACAAAATAATTTTCTATGCAAAATTGGGTTTGTTCTTGTTTAGTTGAATACAGTGGGGCAGGAAAAAAATAGTTAGAGGATTCAAGGCTTGAGTGAATGGGTATTAGAGCCGGTGCTCTGCAAGCCCTATAAGTTTCCCAGAAAAGAAAGCTTTTCCTTCAGAGCTTCTTGTCATGCACAAACACTTTGGGCCTTTTGTGAACTTAGTGTAGTCAAAGAAAAATTCATGACCTAAAGCAAAATCTCAGGCTCTGCCTACTCTGAGGATTTTGGGAGTCTTGGACCAGCTAATGGCAACTGTGGGCTTACTGATGAAGTGGGAAGCAACTCAGTGGGTTTACAACTCAAATAATGTCACTGTTAATGTGAAAAGTCATATGGGCCATGTCACACAGCTGCTGTAAATAGCCTGGGCCCTGATAGGTGCAGCTCTGGTTGCTGCAGATGGCTCTTGATGAATTAGACAGCCTAAACTGCTAAGAACTGCAACTTGAAGCTGGGCCATATGCCCTTGCATTGGCCAGGGCTCCTTCCCCTGCGCTGGATCATAGCCTTAGTCCTCTCAAATTTTTCCTTTGCACACAAGTACAGAGAGTTTAGTGCACTGCAGCCCACGTGGACTGTGAACGCACTGCGGGGTGCCCAGACCAAACTGGTTTGAGACCCGTGCGAGGCCTCTCGTACAACGGTGTTAGTGCAAGGGCACAATACACATGTGCAGGGCTGGGCTGCAGCACCCGAGGGGCATCCCTCCAGCAGACGGAGGCGATGCTGAGGAGAAACTGCAAGGCTGCCCTGCAGCCTGGGAGTGCAGCACCTGTGAGATGTAGTCCCACAGGGCACACGCTGGAGACAAGCCATGGATTTCATGCAAATACCATGCAGCAACCAGCCAGAGCGCTCCCACGCGCTGAGTGACTCAAGAAGGTTTGCCTGTCTGTACTGGGATTTTGTACCAATGCATCAATTGCAGGACATGGTATGGAAAATTATCACCTGGGAAAATCCCTAGAGAGTAAACGAGATCTCAGAAGATTGTATCTGCTTTCAGATAAATGCTATTTTTCGACAGTCAGTGTGTAGTTTCCGAAGTTAGGCCAGAATCATCAGTAATTGTTGCATGTGATGACTGATGCTGGATTTGTTGATGTGAGATTTGAACATTGTGTATGATCGTGCTACAGCTACCTGTGAAAGACTGTAATACCTGGTAAAAGTCATTCTAGAATGTGTTCCAACTTGTGGCAAGTATTAATATTTGCCCATTATTGTAGAATCTATGTGTTTTTAATCAAATGAAATTAAGTAGTATGATTCTAGTCCACCTACTTTATCATTTTAAGAAATAACTAATTATTATGACAGTTATTATGACATTTAGGCTTAGAACGTGGATGCAGGTATCTTCAAGTAGCTTAGCTCTCCTTACGTGCCAAATGTTGTATGTTTGCTGAAAAAAGGAAACTGACTGATTTAAGGACTGAGTATTTCTCGTGCAGCTAAATGCTCTCCTATGGTAGTCAGACAATTAGAGGAGAGCCCTAGCTCTGAAGCAGTTTTCTTTGAAATCACTGGTGTACAAGAAGTGAAAATTTTCAGTGGCAGTACCAAAATACATAGATCAATTGGAAGACGTATTTCTCATCTTTTCACAGAGTTGCCATACTTTCATTATATACATGTTCAATAAAATAAAGCCAAAAAAATTGGCTCTGTGAATGTTTGCACTGCTAATGCTGCATCCTGGCTCAACTTGGACTGCTATTGCAAAATAGTTCTCCAAGACAAATTTTCTATGCAGCATTTAACATTAAGCTTTGGAGGTATGGAATATACTGTGTGAATTTGGGGCCACGGACCAGTCCTCAACTTGTTTTTTTTAATGAGTAGTTGACTACAATAGCAAAGCAATTAATTTCTTTGCAGAAGCAATGTTGGTGCATAGCGCTAGTCCTGGCTCACCACTTTTAACAGTGAATTTGGAGCAGAAGGATGTTTTCATGCCTATCTGAACTGACAGCCAGCTGAAAATGTCCAGATCGGAACAGATGTTTTGGCTTTGCATGATGTGTCTAATCCTTGCCAGCTGCCCAAAATAACGCACCAATTAAAGTCTAATGTCTCTCTTATAAATAGAGAGCCTGGTAAAGGTATAACAAATTGAGAAATTGTGCTTTGATTTAATTCAATCAGCATCTTATATTATGTTAGAGGAAGACAAATTCTTCTTTCGGTTTGTTAATAACAATTTAGAGATGACAACAGTTCTAAAAAATAATTATTCAATTGTCTTTTCATTTCCTGAATTTTTGATATTTTATTCAGTTTACACCTACCTATATTAGCACACAGAGCATGGAATATATGGTGTCTTCTTTTTAAAGTGCCTGACTGCATTACTCTCTGTACTCTCATTTCACTAACAAATGCTGTTTCCCTGCCAGTGAATCATAAGATCTCAATCACCTTCAATAACACCACAGTAATATCACATTTCCTGTGTTACCTTGCTTTAATGCAAAATCCTCCCTCCAGCCTAACAATGAGCTAATGATCTAACTTTGCAGTTAGCACTGCTTTGAGCAAGGGATTAAATCAAATAATTCTGGGAGTTCCCTTCTGGTCCCAAACACTCTGATTCTAGTGTTTCTTGGAAATGTGAGCTGATGGACATTTTTCTTTTTGCTAAGGCTAAAGCTGAATAATGGTTTTATGATTTGATGTATAAAGGTATAATATAGTAAATGATGCAAAAATTAGCCTGTAGCTCTAAAGCCTAGAAATGCTGAGATTTTTAAGTGAAACTTCATGTTGGAAAGATATATTTAAGTCCACAGGAAGCAACCCAGGAAGCCATAATTACCACTGATATTTGCAAGCCCCTTAGTATGTAGTACTATCTGTTAGATTTTGGGTAATACATTAGACTTACAGCAACTGGAGAAAGCTGCAATTAAACCAACACTGTCCTCCCAAAAGACCCAACCAGCTACTGGGTAGATCAGCCAGGTGTAGCCCATCCATATATGTTCTGTCAACATTTCTTTATAGCTGATTTTTATATGGAAAACCAAAGTGCGTTGGATTTCAAATACACTCAGCCAGATGTGTGAAAGAAGGAAATAAGTTACTCCTTATCAGAAAAGAGTGAATGAAATAATTTCATCATCTTCTACCGCAAGCTGGGCTTCCTTTAGATTAAGTAACTGTTCATATTTTCACAGCACTGGGAGTAACTCCATGGCAGACACAAAAGGGGCTGGACCCTGAGCTCACTGCTTCAGAGCAATGCTGAAACTGAAAGGCTTTGTAAAGCAGCCACTGATCGAGGCCTCCTTTTAGTAGCACTTAACCTTAAGCTCATGGGTAGTGTTCAGCGGTGTAGTCATGTATTCACAGCTAATCGTGTGCTTCAGCACGTCAGAAAACCCATAGTCTGCACTTAAAACAAATGCATGGGAAGTTAATGTTAGGGAAGGAAGCGTTTAGCTCCCGTCCAGGGGTGTGTATTTGCTTCTTTCTCTCCTCACCTTTTCTACCAGAGACATTCCCTGGTCCTGCCGCATGGGATGTTAACAGCTCCGATCAGATTGGGAGAGCGAATTAATTTTTAATTGCACTATCATGCTATTTTATATTACATGGAAGTGCTATTTTGTTTAATATGAATCTCTCAGCTGGGCTGCTTGTAGGAAAAGGAAAGTCTGGATACATAAAGCCGGAGGAGCTGCACTCCCATGTTGGCTGCTAGCCGGTGGGCAACCTCTTGCAGGCTGAAATAGCTGGGTATTATTTGCTCCTATCTTCCCTTCCTATCTTCTCTCCCAACTGCACTGCAGTTGCCACAACAAATTTGATCCCAGGCAAAGCCCTTTTTGGCCTCCACTACTGAGGAGTGGTGAATCAACAGCCCAGAAGGTTGCTGTTCTCCTTCAGACCTCATTTAATATTAAGTATTTTATACAAAAGGCAACAAGTTCAACAATAGGAGTCACAGAGGTTCACCTTGCAATGACCTAAGTTCTTGTAGCAAGAGGATGTTTCAGAGAAGGGGGGGACATGTGGCTTCAAATCCCTTCAGGCAGAGAAACTTTGGTCCTGGCTCTTTTACATCTTAAACAGGGGCTCTGATGCCAGAGCCTTTTCTCCTCTTCAGTATAGTCCTGATTTTTGTCCTAGAGGTGAAAACAAATTGACAGGGAGTTTTGGGCTGAGCAAAAACCCGTGCTTTGCGCTGTATTTGCCCTTTTCTTGAAACTAATTGCCAGCTCTGGTAAGTGAATCTGGTTAGAAATTATTTATTTTTTCATATGTATATTTTCCTAACAACCAGCAGAATTTATCACAACAGAGTTCCATTTAGCACCCGTAATTATGCTCATGAATACCCTGTGAGCATTTTTCCAGCTAGCTCTCCAGCTAGGTTGCTTGGATTTACAAACTTCAGAGGTTGTTCATAACAAAGTGTAGTCTCTGCTGCCGTTTCACAGCCTACCCAGCACTAATTCATATCACAACACCAAGAGACAAATGCCTGGCAAGGAGATGACATGGCAGCTGACTGGAGAACTGCCCATCTACATTTCAGCTAATTTTGCTGAGACGCTAAGGCGTTTTCATTTTTTTTATATTTTAATTTTTTTTTTCCTGTTTAGGAAAATCGATGGCACCAACATAGAGGAGGACCACATCGAGCTGACAGAAGAGGGGCGGCCCGTGCAGGCAGGCACCCGCAAGCCGGCACCCTGCGACTGCTACTGCTGCGGGCTGCCCAAGCGCTACATCATCGCCATAATGAGCGGCCTGGGCTTTTGCATCTCCTTCGGGATTAGGTGCAACCTGGGTGTTGCCATCGTGGAAATGGTGAACAATAACACTGTCTATGTTAATGGGAAGCCAGAGCTGCAGGTGAGAAAACATCCTCCTTTCGCTGTTCTGAGCAGACCCCACTGCAAAATCTTCAGAGTGCCACATGTCAAAGTGAAGTGTATACATAGATCAAAAACCAGAGACGTGAATTTGGATTCACATAGATGTGTAGGTGCTTAATTCTTATTTAAGTCTGTCATAACAAATTATTCACAGGAATATTGACTCTTACCTGAAGATTCTTCATGGGCTGAGGTCTGGGAAGAAAGCCACTACAGAAGGACAAAGCATAATCAGACCCTCCTAGGGAACAGAGGCTTTCTCCAATCCATCGATACCCTTTGTTTGTCAGTACATTCTCTAAAACAAAACACATCTCCTAGAGAGCTGATACCTCTCAAGTTGCTAGAAGTGAATGGAAAGCTGTAAAATTATTCATCATCTTTTGTCCCAAATATTTTAACTTTTGGTACAAGAAAATTGTAGAATGTGTATATAGTAAATTTCCAAAGTTAAAAGAGTATTTCTAATCAGACTCACTAAACCCTAGAAAGATTTAGCGAAGTTAATGAACAGTTTTCCAGTTTTTCATCATCCGCAGTCTCCTCTGACCAGCTTCTGCTGCTTAGACTTGCTGCTGAATTCGTATTTATTCAGTCTAATTCCTGGTCCCTGGGGTCCTGCTGTGACTTTCTGGTCCTCTATTTCACCCTGGAGCAAAAGAAAGGCCTGCATAGGCTAGAAAGCTCAGAAGAGGCATTTTGAGGAAATTTAGACAAACTCATCTCACAAATCTCAAATTATTCTGTTTGGGCATGAGCACCTCCTGATACAGGAAGTTTTTCCATGTCCTATGGTGTTTCTGCCTTCAGAAATCAACACTACCTAGAAACTAAGCTGGAAATCACTAGTAGAAAATTAGGTATTTAAAACAGAAATGTAACTCAGCACAGGAAAGTGGGTCTCTTGTCAGAATGCATATTGATGGTGAAGGAACTTCTTTAGCTGTCTGTAAATATGCCTCGTTAATGAATGCCATCTTTTCCCCTGCAGGTCAAATGAGGAGCTCTTTTTAGTTTGCTTGTTTGGGAAAAAAAATCATCCTACTGGGGAAAACTTTTTTCCACGTAGGAAGTAATACAGAAAAAAGAGATCTTCAGGTTTATCATTCTAGTTTTCATTTTTCTGTAGTGTTATAGTGACAATTTTAATTCAGAATCTAAAATACATCTGTGCTGCTTCCTCACATGATGCTTAGCCACTTTTCCCTATGGTATGATTAGCATAAAAATGATCATGAAGCAAACCATCATAGTTTCTCTTTGCTCCAAAACAGTTCTCCTGAGTTGAGGGTTGAAGGAGGAAAAGTTGGCACTGACCTTACATTAGTGTAATTATACTCAGCCAGGCCCTGTCTGACCTCCCACAATGGAGGGTAGGAGGGGACCTTGGATCCGCCTTTCTTTTCTTCACTTCCTCTATGTTTTGCCCTGGGCTGAACAATGTATGTCAAACAGGGTCATCAGAGAACAGGAATGTCCATATTCAGGAAGAGTCTTGAGGAGACTGAAACTGCTTGGTATCCAAGGATGAGGCATATTGGTGAAAGCATTTCTCTTCACTACAGATATTTTTGGCCAGGAACCATCTATGACCAGCCTGTGGGTGGCCTTCTGTACCCAAATCCAAACTGCCTTTTAATAAAATATAAATGGGTCAGATAGCTGGTGTTACCTAATTTTATCTCCAGATTGACTTGTCTCCAGATATAACCCCTCCCCAACACCCTCCCCCTGCCTTTTCTGCTCCCATGCCACCTAATGCAGATGGTGAATGGTCAGACACATCCTGACAAGGAGACCATAGACAAGAAACCCTGACAAGGAGAACCATAGGTAAGCCTGAGGAGGAAGTTGATCAACCCAAAGTTGCTAAGCAACCTCGATAATCTTGGGGAAATGGGTATGTCCCTTGAAAGGCATTAGGTCCTTCTTATAACACGGAGCAGGCTTAGAAAAAAGGGTTTCAGGACTAAGCAGCCCGAGGGAACCAGTGACAAGCAGCAAAGATGAAGGTCCAGCGTTAGTTGCCTTCTGTCTGAAACCTTTCCCCCTCCTATCTACCCTATTGAAAGCTAAGAATAAAGCACTAATCTCACATGGGAGTCTGACATCCCTTGGCCTTAACTGGTGGGTTTCAAGCTCAACAACATCAGCCTGCATAGAGAGGCTGCCTTGATTTGGAGGATGGGATGACTTCTGTGTGACCCCCAAACAGTCATTATCTTATAATGAGTATGCTTCATCTTAAAGCTTTTTTTTCTGTCTCCTTTTCAGAAAGCCCAGTTCAACTGGGATCCAGAGACGGTGGGACTCATTCATGGCTCTTTTTTCTGGGGTTACATTGTGACACAAATTCCAGGGGGGTTCATCTCAAACAAATTGGCTGCTAACAGGTAAGAAAACAATAATCAAAAGAATTAACCTTTGCAGCCTCACGACTGTTTTACACTGTTTAAATGATGATTACTAAAATAGTGAATTAATGTGTTTCAGAAATACACATCTGAAACTGAGCGTGCAGTATTTATGTCTGTAACCAAAAATGGAACTAGATTTCCATTATGGATCTATTCCTGACTCTCCCAATTTTCTTTGTTCATCTCAAATATTTACACATTTCTTCTCTAAACAATAATGGTTTCTGGAGAGAGTTAGGAAAATCACACATAATGCTTCAGACAGTGATTGCAGCATTTGTCTTTCAGAAGTTGCCTTAGTGCTTTTTAGCTTAATTTAACACCAAATGAGAATTTGCAAACAAAATTTGACCTTTCTCCTTTAAAAATTCCCTGTGTACTGAAGCTGGGCACGTGGGAATTATAGAATTATTTGTGTTCTGAAGACACAAATCCATCCTTGTGCACACAAATACCTTGGCCATAGCTGATACATTACTGGCTGTACGTAGGATTGCCTAGAACTTCTAATAGGGCCTCGTGATTTCTGTTTGGTGGACTCAGCATCTGTACAGACGACTTCTGTGCTCATTGTGTTTGTGGGCTGATTTTTTTTTTTAATTCAACTGCTTTTGAAAATGAGACTAAGAAAAGTAGCTAATTTTGCCAAAGCTTTGGGCTTTACTTCAAAAAGTCTTCAGAATTTGGAACATGATCACTAGAGAGAGGGAGATTTTCTGAAGACAGCTGGTTGTGAATGAGCTCATGAGATGCGCATGTTAAGAGCATTTGGGATCTTCAGATAAAAAAGATGGTTGATACTCATGCCATTCTCTGCAAACAAGAGGTGACATCTACAAATGCTTTCAGAATTTGAAAAGGTCTTTAAGATCAGTTATATATTGTTTTGCCCCAAATTAAATTACTTTCCTCTCTGCATTCTGCAAAGACCTATATGGGTTACAAGGCTGCCTGGGTGTTCTTCCCACCCGTATGCCCCTATGGAAATGACTCCAGGACAGAGAATTGCCCAGAACGTCAGTCCCAACTCCCCTCTGTCCGTAAGCAAAACTTACACAGAGTTCAGTTTGCACTGCTTCTTCAACGCTACTAACATCCTCAATTATTCATTTCTCTACTACACAAAAGTGCCTAAGCTGAGTATTTTTCCATCTGCCGAATAAGCCAAACAAATTAGCTAAGCTTAATCATTTTCCCTGCATTTCTAGTCTTGCCACCAGCTTTTGCAGCAGAAGGGATGCAAAACACAGATGTGTACACTGCTGGCTGAATAATTCAGCATATTATTAGTTTGGCTTTTGTTTCCTTAATTTTCTTGCAAACAGTAAAATCAACCATGTTTACACTGTAATTCAGTGTTTTCTGTCAGCGGACTACTTCCTTGGGTATGTGTTGTGCATATGCAGTGAAGGCTTTATTTCTGTCCCTGTGAGAGTTTCAGACTCAATCTAATGCTATACCACAAAATCACATTATGGATTTGACTATCATAAATGGGTTTAGGAGTAGAATTTGCTGAGGAACAACAATATCCCAAAAGCTGACCTCAAAGAGAATTTCTGTTGAAGTAACAGGATTCACAGGTCTGGCTAACTCCATGTTTTTCTTTTATTCCCTGTTTACTCAACCCATTTCAGCTTGGGTGGATTCACCAGTGGTGCTGATTTTCTGTTTGAGAAGGGTTACTTGCTAAGACACAGGGCAGGAAACCAGGAGATCTGGGGCCAGTCTGAACACACCACCCCTAGATAAATAAGTGATTTCTTTTGTCTCAGCTGCACTCTGGTAGTGAGATCTATTATTCTATCCTGTTACTGACATTACAGGTATACATACAGGCTCTTTTGTCACCTGCTTGAATCCTACCGAACACTGTGCAAACTCGCATATACATGGATGCCTCCACCCTGGCACTTCTCTAATGCAAATAAGTATCTGTAATAAAGTGGGATTCAAATGAATCTCAGAACAGATGAAAATATTGAGTGCTTTATGGTTTTGCACCAAAGCCATCTAACACCATGTCATTTTCTTTATCCTTTCGTTCAAATTTTTGTAGGTCTGCATTCCACCAAAAAGTTCATGAACCATTTAGTGGTATAATCCTTTTAACTTGCTGCTTATGCTCAAACATGCATCTAAAGGTAACTTCGTCATTGTTTGGTGGTGACAGGGATACATGAAACATAAGGCACCTCCTGATACTGGTGCTCAGTAACAGCACCCTGCTGGGCAGAGGAGTCTGTCGCTGAAGAAGTCTGGTTTGATCCCAAAGTGGCAGCTGGCTGGGGATCATGGCAGTGAGAAGAGAAAAAACCGTGAATGAATTGAAAAGAACTGGGATATTTTTAGTCATGGTGGAGACCAACTTCTTTGGGATAAATGGCAGTAAACTGCTGGAAAGGCGCTGCCTCTTTGTGGAAACACTACTCAATCTCTTAAATAGTAGCAGAAGAGTGACTGGTTCTGATTCAGTATAAATGATACATTTACAGCCTAGGCATATTTAGAGTTGGCACTAAATGAAGAAGCAGAGATTGGAAACTCAGTCTTTAGAGCTAGCTGTTTGGCTAATTAAACATGTTCTCTTTCTTGCAGCTTATTCTTTCACATGCCTATTAATATTAATTTACATAATTTTTGGTAGTTCCCTGAGACTGACGATAACAGACCTGATACTTCTATTAGTGGCAAGGAGGCAAGGTGCAAAACTCTTTTCTTCACTTATCATAATAGAGAGCTAAGCAATACTTATTTCTCAGTTAAATGTTTACTTGGCTTTGAAAGCAGTCTCTTAAATGTCAAGATATGATCATAGGCTTTGTATTTTAGCTCAGATTTTCAGACTGCTTTCTACATAAATCTGTTCCTTTGTCACCTCTCTCCACCAGTCTACCCACCCTCTTTGCTTTTGTGTTCATCTGTTGAGAGTTTTCTTGTCATTCAGATTATGAGCTGTCTAGGCATGGACTGTTGTTTTTGTCAATAGGTGCAGAGAATTCAGATAAAAGGGTGTTCGTCTCTGACTGCAGATTCTTTGCTCTGTGATGCTGCTATTAATCCTACTTGTGAATAATACAGCCAGATTCAAAAAACAAAGTGACATTATTTCCAATGAATAAGTTTTCAAAAAGAAACTGAAATGTAAACAATTGAAATCCTTAAAAAAAATAGAAGAATAAGAAAAGAATGGCATCAAATATTTTAAAAGTTTATAAATATTTTGAAGTGGAGCATGATAAATGGCTATGCATAATAAGATCTGTGTATGTCTCTGGCAGAAAAATAAAAAGGGAGAGAAATCTGCTGTTGTCCAAATCATATGATTTCTGATCAAATATTTGTCTAATACCATATATTTATCAGAAGGAAGCTTAGTGTATTTTTCTGAAATGCCACTCACATAACAAGACAATTCAAACTTGTTAAATGTCGCTGAATTTGGGTGGTTTGAAAAAGGAACATAAGTTATGTTCCACAAACAGCAGCATGCCGCTAATAACATCAGTGCAGCTAGGAGTTGAGGGCCTTGAACAAAAGAGGCTGCTTTATTCTCAGGTTGTCACCTTGAGTCCTGGAGCAAGAGAGGGCAGCTTTGGGCTGACCTCCCATATCCTAAGTGCTGTGGTCCCCAGGGCCACCAACTGCTGCAACTTTCTATCTGCAGAATGAAACATCTGCTGCACAAAGGCAGTCCACAGGGAGCCAGACATGGTTGCTTTGAATTGCAGACAACACAAAGAAGACAGTAAACTACTGAGGATTAGCAGTAATCCATTCAATTTAATGGTGCTTGGCCATCGTGGAGAACTCTTACTGCCAGTTCTGATATTTTTCAGTGCTGTAACAGGATCTTAGAGGGGATCCTCATGTATATTAGCTTCCACAGATGCTGGAGTAATGAACCCTTGATATTCAGAGAGCACATGAGGCAGCTATTGAACCTCATTCATTGCACAGAAAGGAAACCTGAGGCTTCAGTCAGCCAGATGTGAAGATATATGAAATCTAATCAATCAAGTACAGCTCATTCCTATGAATGGTAGTAATGTAAGTGATTGTTCCACCTGGTTATTCCCAGTCTCTTTCTTGGTTTCCAGTAGCGTGTTTTGTGGTGCAGCAGCCTCAGTTTTCAAACGAGCTCCCCAGATATCCTTTCACGAGCTGTGCACGCAGAGATGCTTTCCTCTTACACTGCAGCATCAGTGCCTAGCAAACCTGTAGCCCATGGCACACTGAAATGACTGCCCCTGTAGCCCAGCTGTCTCTGATGTCTGGTGTCACTGTTGCTTATTATTGACATGGGGCAGAAAGTGTGCATGACTCTTCAGTTTCTCATAGGAAAGCCCATGTACATGCTGCAAAAAGCTCCCACAGACTGTGGTGAATGAGGCAGACATGGCTTTGAGTGCTACCCCAGGGCCTCTGAGTGACCTGGTCTTTCAGGGATGCTGCTTGAATTCATTTTCACTACAAAGAGGTTTCTGCTGCCTGTTTCTCTAATGGGTGCTAACATTTGGGAGGCTGGAAATGCTTTCCCAAAGGCACTGGGCTCCAGATGCATTTAGAGCCTCAATTGATTTGTTCCCAGCTGCAGCAAGTGCTCTTCCCAAGCAGGGTAACATGATGTTTATACCATGTTTTTCACAGAAGTTGTCTTGTAGAAATGCCCCTTCCATGTCATAGTAACAAAGGACACTTGTAGCTGTTATTTAGAGAAATGACGTTGGAAAGGAGTTGGTCTCAAACAGACCTGTTATATATTACAGCACCAGCAAGTGGAACTAACCAGCACACACCCATGTTCAGAGACGCATTTCAACCAAACTTTGCCTGTCTTAAGTTAAACCCTATTGATATAACAGAATTTAAGTACTTCCCATAATTTGAATGCTTCTCTCAGTTCAGGACTCATAAAAACAGCTTAGCTTCCAGTACCAGCAGCCATATCTATTCCTCTGATACAAAGAAAAATCCAGAAGCTTTAAGTATGTATAAAACCTTTGTTCCATTCAGAGAAGAAAATGTATTGACCATATGGGGATTTATTCCCTTTTGCCAATAAGGGGACTTTACAAGTACTTGGGTTGGTGAGATCGTGGTATGTGAGATTGTCTCTGCGACTGTACCCAAGAATAACATTACTTCTGAAAAGTAGATGATAACTATATTCCCATTCGTGTTGCTTTCTTTCTATAGGGTATTTGGAGCAGCTATCTTTCTAACATCTACACTGAACATGTTCATCCCTTCTGCAGCAAGAGTTCATTATGGTTGTGTGATGTTTGTAAGGATTCTGCAAGGTCTGGTGGAGGTAGGAGCACTCACTATTTTGGTCCTTTCATACATCATTTGGTTTTGCAGATTTGATTTTAAAAAATTGTAAGATCTTTTGGTCAAGTTTTCTGATAAATCTACATTTTTACTTGTTACCCATATAGGATGACAATTCTTTTAATCATACCAATTTATATTTCTCAAGTTTACTTAAAAAGAAAGGAAAAGTTTAGGTTTTGGTGCTGTAGCTCGATCTATGGTAGTTTACTTTTGCCATCCAGTGCATGTACCAAACAGCATTGTTACCCTAGAACACATTACCATTTAAGTGGTTACCCAAACTATTTGGATAGTTTGACATCTTCATACCCAAAACAACAGAGCTCTTCCAGGCTTACCTAACCCTTCCCACATCATTCCACGGTGACAAACAGCTAGACAGGTTGGACAGGTATCAGCATCTGCTTGAAGTAGGAATGTAGTGAAAGCAAATTATATGATGTGTGAAATGTTTTCCAGGGGGTCACCTACCCAGCTTGCCACGGGATGTGGAGTAAGTGGGCTCCTCCACTGGAAAGGAGCAGGTTGGCCACCACATCATTCTGTGGTAAGTTAATAGGCTTATATGGTTTAGGTAAGTACATTTTCCTATTACATGTATTTTATTAATTTCACTATTTTGAAAAGAAATGCAAACCCTCTGCCCTTTGCTGCATTTGGCTTGTAACTGTGAGCTCAGGAACCTGAGAGCCTTTTTCTTTAGTTGTTTAGTACATCACCATTTTATCATTTAAATCCAGCTCTTAGAATTACTCTCATAGTAAACTAAAAGGGGTCTAGAGGTGCCACAGAAGAAATCACTTTTTTTTTCTATTTTTTTTCCTCATTTGCTCTGTCATTTGGGATTCCATTTATTATACATATTGAACTGACCCTCCTAAACAAGCATGTACAATAAATCTTTTGATTTATTAAAAAGGCTTGAATGCTTTAGGTTGACTACTCAATATACTGCAGTGGAGGTGATGTAACTTGTTGCCACTGGCTGTTCTCCTTTGCTTTGTTTCGAATTATGACCAGGCTTGTACTTTGCTCTCTTCTCTGGGTGCCTCTCCAATGCTGACAGCTGGCCTTCTAGAAGATGGCTCATGGGAAATTTCAGAAGACTTTGGGGAGAGAAACCCAGTGGAAAGATGGGAGAATTCAAACTCTCTAATTCCTCTCGGAATGTTTCTAGCCTCTGGAAAGAGTGTCAAACCTCATTATGAAGCAGGGAGTAGGAAAAATCCTGAGGTTTTACACCTTTTTCTTCAAGGAAGATACCTTGATTAACCAGGTTCCTGGCTTCTGTGACTCTTCTTGTCTGCGGTTTTGCTATTGCTGTAGGAAAAATAAATTACACAGAGAGGAGAGAGAGGGGTTACTGTGAACCATTGAAAAGAAGTATTTGCTAATGAGTAGAGTATTAACAAATGTTCATTAATAAAGTATGTTATACTCTCAAAACTACAAGCATCTCATTTCCCAGACTAATGCAAAGCAACACTTCTCGTATGTGAAGCTATTGGCCCCGTATTGTACTAAACCCAAATGTCCATATTGCATGACTTCTCCCTAGGGTCTTCATGGAAATTCCTTTCCAGGCACTTAAATACTAATCTCTTTCTACAAGTCACTTGGAAATATATTTCACCAGCATTATCTATTTCCCAATCAGAAACCTTGGCACAGACCACTTTTTAATCCTTTTTTTTCCCTGTCAACTTTTACCTATTTATTCCAGCTGTTTGTTCATGCTGCTGACATGAACTAAACATGGTTAAACAGACTCAGGTTTACCATTAGTTTCTACTTTGCAAATCCCATTTACCTACAGGGCACAGCACTTTTAGCTGCAAAATGAGATTTGTGACCCCACACCAGTAAGGGCCAGTCCTTCCCACCACCCCAAGCTAAATTTTACAGTTGTCATCCCATTCCCTATGTTCACAAGAAAGCATGGTGCCAATCAGCCAGAGGTGTTCCTCCAGTTCTACTTCCAAGAGCATCTGCACTGGAGGCTGGGCTCACCTATTATAGCTGAGATGTTTTCTTAATCCTTTTTTCTCCTCAGGGTCTTATGCCGGTGCGGTGGTTGCCATGCCACTGGCAGGTGTGCTGGTGCAGTATATAGGATGGTCATCAGTCTTTTATATTTATGGTGAGTTGCTTAACATAAAGGATCTCTGTGACTAGACTGGTACTGCCAGCAGTTTTGTTAAACCTGTATAACAAGTACGGATCAAAGTTGTTTTGGGGAATGAAGATGTTGCAAACGAGTATTCCAATTTATTCCCTACTTATTGCAGCTTCTGAAAGCTTTTATTTTGAAATCATATGTTGTAAAATGTTTTAAAATTGTAATGACCAGGCTACAGCCCATGGTCACCCAGAGGCAGGGTTGTGTGCAGTTGCAAAGGTTGTTCTGTAGCACAAACACTCACATGATAGGTGTCCCGGGGCACACACTAAGAGCAAATACTGCAGTATATGCTGCTGATGGGGAGCTGAATGTCTCTGAAACCTTCTGCCCTGAGGCATCTGCCCCGTGCTGCCCACCCCAGGTAAAGCAGTGCCACCTTTACACGAGGTACAGCCTCACAACTGATCTGTGGTGCCTTGTGCTTCCCCCCGTGGTACGTGGCAGAGCTGGCTCACACCTGCCCTGGAACATTGGCAACCCAGTTAGGAAGGGTTTTCCCTGGAGATACAGAATGCACTGTAAAATTTGCCATCACAATCTGATTGTGAAGATCTTTTACGCAGATTGTGACTGTGTTATGACCAGTCTGCTCTTTCCCTTCCCCAGATGCCACATAAAGCTGTGCTTCTGCCCATTCTCTGCCCCGCACGTATCACGTAATACAAGTGACAAAATGCTCAAGCGCTTTGCAAGCAGGCATACAACACACACAGAGTTACTTATCATAGTTTCTTCCTTCCCTGGACATATTTTCTACACAGATTTGGTTTAACTGACTCGTGAAAAAAACTTCAAGGCCTGCAGGTACTGAAGTGTGGCTTCATTGGTTTTTAAAACCGAGCTTTGCTTTTCCTGTCTCTCCAGGTATGTTTGGGATTGTTTGGTATATGTTCTGGTTGCTTCATGCCTATGAGAGCCCTGCTGCACATCCAACAATAACCAACGAAGAAAGGATATATATAGAAACAAGCATTGGAGAAGGAGCCAGCCTAGCTAGTACAAGTGTAAGTAAAAAAGGTTTTTCTGGTTATAATTTGCCAGCACTTTACACAAGATGAATGTATGACTGTATGGATACTATTAGCTGCATAAGAGCAGCAGAATATTTGCTGTTGATATTTAGGGGCTTTTCCTTTCATGAAAATAACAGGATAAGGCTCATGCAGCTGGAGAAGAGAAGTTCAGCAACAGGCAAAACACATAGTGCTGTTTCAGCTCCCAGTTTATGGGACCTCCCTAATCTAGGGAGGGGAGGGGGTTGGGGACAGAGGGGGAGCCACATACTGATCTCCTGCTCTTGAGTAACTGTCGTGTTTTTTCTAAAAAATATTAATGGAAATAGCTAAATCAGAAACTGGCTGCAGATGTTAAATTATCCAGCTGCCTTTTGAGCACTTATTAAGGATGACTGAAATTCCAAAAACTTGAGGATAGGGTAAGAGTAAGCTCTAAGAGTAGCTCAGCTCATTGTTTTAAGACTTCTCTCCTCCCTCTGAGGGGATCCTGGAAGATCCTGGGAAGTTAAAACTAAAACTGTTTTTCCCATCAAACTTCTCTCCATTTCCTTAGATAACTCATTTTTGGTAGTGGTGAAAAAAAAAAAAAAAAGCTGTTTCTTGATAAACTGCTCCTTCTTGGCTTCTGAAGCAAAAGAACTCCAAACTCTTTCCTCTACATGTTTTGTGTAATAGACTTGCTGATAGTATAGAGAACCAGACTCTCCTTTTGAGTGTGCTCCTAAAGTTTGGCTGAAGTTACTCAGGTCTTGGCTGGATACATACATACTCATTCCAGGTCATGGCTTTCCCCTTGCTGTACAGTGGTTTTACTGCAGAGGACCCTCATACCACTGCCATGTGTTCACACATGATCACAGGCGTATGATTGCCTGTAGAACACAACTACTAATTAAAAAAAAAAAAAAGGAGAATGTCAATGTATATTCCCATAGTTATATATTTCAGCTTCTGATTTGAATCTTATTATAAGTGAATAGAGTTCTGAAGTGGTTTTTGTTCCTGCTGTATGGAGTATTGAGGTATAAATAGAAACTGAAAATGCCAAAAGCAAGTTATAGAGATTAAATCCTCTACCATAGACTTTTTTTGTGAGTGAAATGAATTAGGTTGAAGCAGGTACCTGCCTGTTGCTGTGATACCACATATTTCTTAGCCTGGATAATCCTTTTTTTCCACAATCCTTTCAGTGGAATGTCTCAAACTGCATCATGCCAAAAAGTGAAGAATGGCACAAGGTTTTCTCTAGTTTTCTTTGATTCTGTGATTGATCCTGTTGTCCCAATAGCAGTATTCCGGAAGACCTTGTGTGATTTCAGTAAGTAGAGCAATAATAGTACAGTAGTCATCTTAAAAATTCTAACTATTCTAAGAAAGTTTCTCTGCTTGTCTTTTGCTCTTGTTCCAGGAGACGTCTTTCACTTGCATTGTGAGTGATTTGTAAATTGGATGTGATGTACTGGATAGTCCTGATACTAAAAGATACTGGGCTCTTTATTCTCCCTCCTGCCTACCCAGAAATACATTCATTTTTTTATTATTTTTTTTTCCTAGAAATTTAGTACTCCCTGGAAGAGATTTTTCACTTCAATGCCAGTTTATGCAATCATTGTGGCAAACTTTTGCAGAAGCTGGACCTTCTATTTGCTCCTTATAAGTCAGCCTGCTTACTTTGAAGAAGTCTTTGGGTTTGCAATAAGCAAGGTAAATGTCTGAGATGAAGCAGTGACCTTCAGACCTCACCCTAGAAGATGCAGAGTGCTTGAAGATCCCTAGATCTCTCCGGAGGTTATTCACAGTAGCTGGGATGATATACTTTTGGTCATCTGGTAGAAATAAAAGCTTGCTAGCATCAGATTATTAGCAAAAGGAAAGAATTGAAAAGTTGGTTTTGGGAAAGAGTTGATTAAGAAAAGCATATATCATGAAAACCACAAGGTAAGTAAACAGAAATGCACTTCTTGTTTTTCAGTGTTGGCAGTTTAGCATTACTTGCCAGGCAATTTTTATCATCTTTCTTTTTTTTTTTTATTTCATTACTTTTCATTGACAACGAAGGGTCAAATTCTGTATGGATTGATATTCCCTGCCACTGACACTTCATTAAAGCCAGTATGATTACACTCTCTCTTCAGAGCATGAATGAGGACTTCAGAATATTTGTTCCAGAAAAGTTTTCCCAACATTCCTTTAAAAAACCTACTTGCTATATTGTAAACTATTTTCAAAGAAGTGTAATCCTGCAAACTCGTAACAAACCCCTTAATTCTGTATGTCCTGGGAACACCAGCATACCCAGTGACAGGACCAGGGGCAATGGGCACATTCTGAAACACAGGAGGTCCCATCTGAACATCAGGAAACACTTTTTTACTCTGAGGGTGGCTGAGCACTTCCACAGGTGGCCAAGAGAGGTTGCAGAGTCTCCATCCTAAGGTCACTCCATCTTAAGGTCACCTAGGTGTTGGTTGCAGGTTCTATTGGAAGAAAAGTCTGCAATCATCCCACACAAGGATCCAGGATAAAAATGTGTCCAGTGCGGGGGGGCGGGGAGGAGTGAAGAAGAGATACAGTTCCTATTCTCCTGCCCCTAAATCCTGAGGATGGACATAAGCTGTAAGCACCCCTTTGTCTAATTGCAGGTTGGCCTTTTATCGGCAGTTCCTCACATGGTCATGACAATCATTGTACCCATTGGAGGGCAGCTGGCTGACTTCTTACGGAGCAGGAAGATTTTAACCACTACCACTGTAAGGAAGGTCATGAACTGTGGAGGTACTACTGGATTCTGAAAATACGATATTTCAATTGAGTGATGTAACTGATGCAAATATCATCCTTCGGGCCATGTTTAATTGCAACAGGAGACAAATTACTCTAGATTGCATCTGCAGCTGGTTAATCTGAAGCATTTAGCGGAGAGCTGATGTTAGATGTCCTCGTGGTATAAAACCTTACTCATATGAGCACACTCTTAAAAAGGGAGGAGGCAAGAAGCCTGGTTAACAATTAAAAGGTCAATAGGGACTGGCCTAGAAGATGAGTGTGATCAAATAGGGCTCACCCTGCAAACTTGTACAGACAAAGTTAACCACGTTCTGTGGTGCTAGAGAGATCCTTTTCCAGTGGATACAAGCCTGCAATAACTGGCCTGCAATAACATGTTCCCATGTGCTGCTCCAGCAGAACCCACTGCAAGTTTAGACTGGAAGGGTTGGGGTAAAAAAAGAGATGGGCAATGAACAGACTCGTTTTCACTCAGCACAAAATTATTTCCAGTTCAGTCACTGAGCTGAAAGATCAATGACATCTACATGTAAGGAAGATATTAAATTAGAGCAAAAATTTCAAGCCAGATAGCCTGTGGAGTTGCTCTCCTCTGCCAGTTCCTCACTTACATTATTTATGGATGGCACAGGCTGCCTGAAATAGAGATGCCTGCAGTCAGAGATGACATGCAGCTTGGCTACGCATCATCGCAAAGGATCCTCAGAGTCATCGTGTTTTCAGAGGGTATTTTCAGTGCCATTCAAAAAAAACCCAACAAAAACCCACCAAAAAAAACCCACAAAAACCCCACCCCAAACCCAACCCAAAACAAAGGATTGTAATGTTACATACTAGAAAATGTTAATTTGTAGTAATGGCAGAGACTGGAAGCTCCCTGAGATACTCAGGGCTGTTCTCCTGTGTTGGTGGCACACGTGTCTGAAAAATGCTCTTTTGCTCCATTTGCCAAGAGTGTCTCAAATAATGAGAAATTGAAGACAAGAAGTATTTTTCTCCTTTCCTTTCCATGTCTGTGTGTTTGTGAATTTTTCAGTGCTTTGCACAGAGTCACTTTCTCATTGTTTCCCTGTACTGGTCAGTGAGTTAATTTCATCAATTGTTTGGGTCAATTGTACAGCAATGAGGAGAAAAAAGTAAGTTCTCAAACAATAAATATTCAGATATTTCTGTGGATCTACAAAGCTGCCAGGTACGTTCAAGAATAGCTGTGAGATATGAAAGAATTTTGTCTCATTTTAAGTTGCTATTCTGCGTAGAACTTATTGGTATCTCTGCGACCAATAGTAATTCAAATGTAATTTATTCCCATGTGTTTCATTTGAAGGCTTTGGGATGGAAGCAACCTTGCTTTTGGTGGTTGGTTATTCTCATACAAAAGGTGTGGCTATTTCCTTTCTGGTGTTAGCAGTAGGCTTCAGTGGATTTGCAATTTCAGGTAAGAATTAATCTTATTATTGATTTTACTATTAGTGATAAAAGTGATGTTATTATCCTCATTGTTACTGTCATAATTTATATTACTCTGTTTGCTCTTAATGTGGCTGCTTATGGGGTATTCCCTATTCCTTCATATATCAGAAATAATTTACTTCAGTATCTATGAAATATTGGACTTAGGATATGAAGCACTGAAAGAACCTGCTCTTTGTTGGTTCCAGTTTACATCAGCTTTGTGCTGTTATTTTCTAATATACTTTTACAGCATCAGCCACTTTTTCTTCTTGAGTAAGCAATATCCCTAAAAGTAGAGAGAGGGAATTACTCTGGAATGAACAGTTGCTTGAAGGTTATCAGTCACAGCCTCCCTCCCAGCCCTACCTGCCAGTTTCTTCTTTCTAGGTCAGTTCTCTCTCTGTTGTGTTCTGTAAGCAACCCTTCTCCAGAAAAGCTGTTTCTAGCATTTTCTTGGGTCCTACCAGTCTCAAGCTGACTTTTGTAGCTCCAGCAGTACAATCGGTATCAAAAAACCCCGTTTTGTTATAATGATGGAAGGCCAACAACTAGCAGACTGCCAAGAAGATGGATCTATTGAGCAAAATTGACTGGCAAAGTAACTGCTGGTCTTTGCTTGCTTCAGGATTATGCAGATGAGAAGTAGTTTTGCTACTCAGTTATGAGGTGCCTGCATAGCAGGCCATTTCAATCCATCAATTTCTATTGCAGGATTTTCCTAGTACTCAACTTTTTACTGTGTTTAATCCTGTGGATTTGAGATTCATCATCCTTTCTTGTGATCATCCATAGTTCTAGGACTAATTTTCATTAGCTAAAGCAAGATAATTATCTGAGCTGATTTTTACTATTTTTTTTATTTCTTGATAAAAAATGTATCCAGAAGATATGCTACAGTAAGGGTAATGATTTTTCCTACTGGTTTACATTCTGGGTTTTTTTTTATTATGTTCTAAAGTACTACTTAAAGTACCAGAAAACGTGTATTAAAAACTACCTAAATCAAAAGAGATCAGACACTTGACAAACATGAGCCATTCATTCCTTAATTAAAAGTGTTTCCTGAGTGCATTGTTTCAGTATGAGAAGATGGGAAGCATAGATACTTCAAGCGAGGCCAAAACAAAACTCTATTTTCCATACAATATGATCCCCCATAGGTGGTGAAAAAAGGGGTTTTGAAAAGGAATAAAGAATTGCAATATATCTTCCATCTTTATCACCAAGAAAATACTACCTTTCTTTCTCATATTTAGAGTAATGGGGTTTTCCCAGCTTTTTCAGGCTTCTTCAGCCAGAATGGCTGTAGAAAGGCCTGTTGGCCCGTTAGTTAGAAGAGGGTTAGCTGCAAAGTAAAATTACTGAACGGAAAATTGATTCTGTTTTACCTCAAACCAGGACAGTCCGGTAGCGCAAAGCTGTATAGTTGACCATTCTCTCTTGCACGTTGTAGGATTCAACGTGAATCACTTGGACATAGCCCCACGTTATGCCAGCATTCTGATGGGGATCTCCAACGGTGTGGGGACGCTGTCGGGCATGGTTTGCCCACTCATTGTTGGTGCAATGACAAAACATAAGGTAACATTTCTCCATGTTTTCTAGGAAAAGGATTAGGTAATGCAAGAAAAGATATTTTGAAGCTTCCTCGGAACTCCATTTCATCGTCGATCTCTGCAGCTGTTTTCTGTTGTTTGTTTTAAACATTCACTTCTATAATATCATGGCAGGGCAGACTCTTAGCTATTACAAACTAATTATCTGTGTAAAGAGATATTATTTTATACCACCTGAGGCTGGGTCTTTGCACTATCTTCGTACTACCGAGTAGTGCTTATAGGACTTAGGAAACTCCTCTACAACACATCCCTGGCAGGGTTCCTAAGCAACCACTGATCTACAATAAGATTAAGTTAGTTGTCAGAGAAATCCCTGCATTTCCAACTCCACGAATATTTCACGTGCAAGAGAGAAACTTCACTGTGAGAAAAAAAAAACAAACCCATGTTTTACTTTATTAACTGCTGTTATGAAAAAAAACCAAAACTTCACAATGACTCATAAATTGTTCTATCCATAACATCAGGAATCAAACAGCGGTCACGGTCATTGTTCGGTATGTGCTAATTCATGATCTAATTCAGAGAATAATATTTCTTTTTACTGCAAACTTAGTCAGACCTGCACTATTCTTTCAGACCCGGGAAGAATGGCAGAATGTCTTTCTGATCGCAGCCCTGGTGCATTACAGTGGAGTCATATTCTACGCTATCTTTGCTTCTGGGGAGAAGCAGGAATGGGCTGACCCTGAAAACCTCAATGAAGAGAAATGTGGCATAATTGATCAGGATGAACTTGCTGAAGAAACAGAGATGAACAATGAAACTTTTGTAAGTCCAAAGAAAACGTATGGTGCTACCAGTCAAAACAGTGGAGTACAGAGAAGGGAATGGAGAAAGCAAAAGCAAGTAACTCAAGACATGGAAGAACAGACTCCTTACCATTATGAAAATGGAAATTTTCAAGATTTGTCATAATACTTGAAATTGTAAGGTTTGTATAGCAGCTACTCCCATCCCCCCTTCTGCCTAGCTGCCCCAAATCATCTGGTATCCATATTTATTTTCTTATTCAATTGTGTAACACCTAGCCATGTGGCTAGATACAAGCAGTGGTAGTTCCCTTCTAATAGTATGGAAGAGGGCTAACAACAATGGGACTGGGAGAAGTGGTACTAAGTCCTTGCTCAGCCGTCGTATCCCCCTGGGAGGAGCTCCTGCACCCATTAGGAGATGACCAGGCCTGGCAGGGCTCCTGCCTGGTGCAAGCCTATAACTGTGGGAGCAAGGAGTGCCCTCACCTTCTTGGCTGAAGAGAGAAAGGACAAGGTTGTATCAGGTAGTGGATCCAAAGGGACATTTGCAATTACTGGAGCTTCAGTAGCATGGAAGTCTGCCTTGAGTGGCCTTGCTTCGATTCCTGTAGGTTGGCATTTGAGCTGCTTAACCCACGTCAAACTGCCAGCTCCTGCCGAAAGAAAAGCAGTTTTATGGCAATAGGCTGCAATTAATTACTAATCGTCACTCAACAACAGGAAGAGGAACATGTAGCAGAGATGGCACAAAGATGCTTCAATTGTTCCTTCAAATTGATTGACAATCTGCTTTATATGCGTAGCCCACAGAGTCTGGATAAGGCAATAAAATGGATACTTGTGAGATTTCTCCCCCTCCGAAGATTTTGTGCTGGCATGAAATAATTTTGAATACAAAATCATCGTTAGTGATGCAATATTATTAATCATTATGAAAGGAAATCATAGTCCTATTTGGATTAGGTTTCTCACTCAATTCATTATTGTGAAGCAATTTTAATATATTTTTCTAGTATTATACTGATAGAGTTCCTGGCCTCAACCCCAATAGTCCTCATTTAGGTGAATGAGCTTACTTACACGAGTAAAGTCTTCAGTTCTCAGTCTGTAACTTTTCAATGCCTCAGTCTTGCTGTTTCTACAAATGAAGTACTGTACCATTTGAGAGTTAACCAAGTGTACATGTCTGAAAGTATAAAGTGGCTTTAGCATTTTTCTACCATTTTTAGAATCAACCAGTGGAGCATGCTGTATCATCTCAAGCAGTTAGCAGCAATTCAGAGACTCAATGTGGCATTAATACTCTTCAGAATGGACAATTTCAGCAAGCTGTGATTTAATTTGTCTTTCATTATGATTACTGCCTCATTAAATTCAAGTGAAAGCTATCCTGTCTAGCCTACGATGTGCTCTGTGATGTTTCAGTATTATTGTTCTCATGTACCATATATAGCCACTGTGATGCACACAAGATTTGAACATTTCTAACACGCATTTTGCTATTTTGCTGAAGTGCAATTGAATACCATGAGTGGAATTACACTTGTACATTCATTTGAATACATGGATGATTCATCTTCCCTACAAATGTAATTAAACAGGGAGAACAGGAAGTTAGCTGATTCTCTTTTCATGCCCCTGGTTCCTTTTCTGCCCAGCAAAATCCAGTCTACAACTATATACGGATGAGAAATAAAATAAGGTGAATTGATGCATACCTAATTTGACTCCGGTGAGAATTTTTTAATTGGTATCAGCAGATAATTTAATGATATGGGTATTGTTATGTTACAGCTCAATCCTACCTTAACACAATGCAGCTTATTAATAAGTCACTCAAAAAGAAATTATAACTTTATTCTGTTAGGACAGAAAAGAATATTGTTTCAAAATTCTAAAATTCAGTTTAGACTAGAGTTGCTTATTTCACTACTGATGTTTAGAAGAGGCATAAGAAAAAATCTCCTTTTGTGCAGGTTATAGTCAGCATTTGGGGATTTAAGTGGCAGGAGCTTGAGTCAAATGTTCTCACCAGTCTATCAGAAAAGCTGGACCAGCTGTCAAATTATTTTGCAACATCCACCACATCTCATGAAAGAGAGAGGGCCACTTTGCACATGCACAAACCAAGCAACTTCTTCCTTCCCCTCCAACCACACAGCCATGCATGTAGTTACTACAGGAACTCTTAATAGGGAAAATAGTATTATGAAAGGATTTAATGTAATAATCTGTGTAAGAATAAACTGGAAAAGGCAAAAGAGTAAGAGAATCAGCTGGCCTTAGATACAAGAAGACCAGACAATGGACTATTCTAGAAAGAGTAATATTTTCTGAGAAGAAGCATAATTTTTCCAGCAATGACAAAAGGGTAATTTTCCTGTTTCACTAAGAGGAACACAAAGGGAGCGAGTGTCATTGTTATGACAAAGAATTACAAACATCCTGAAAGTTTGGGAAATGGCCAGCTGGCACATGAGAGCTCTGTTGCCTCTGTGTTGAATGTAGCTGCTATTTCTTACTGCTACAGATATGTGCCACAGCTGTCACAAGTGACACATGATAGACAGCACTGATTTAGTTTAGTGGAAGTTTGACTTCAATGGACGTCGGAGCATTAGTTATTGCCCTGGAAGAAATGGTTTAAAAACATTCGGACAAGTTTTTTCATTTAAATAAGCACTTTCTTTCTTTCTAAATTTAACTGCTCCCAGAGGCAGAGTATCATCTCTGACCAGTTCAAGTCATGCACAGACCGCAATGCTTTTCCAGGCAATCGCATTCAGATTTTTGGGCTGCCTTTTTCCCTTTCATTTTCATCTGTTTGAATTGTTCGGGTGCATTGCATGAAGTGTAAACATCAGCACTGGGTGGAAGTTAGTTTTCTTTCCCGGAAATCTGTTCCGTAATCAACTCTTTGATCTACACAGTGGCTTCCACAATACTGTGTGACCGAGAATAGAGCCAACTTGGATCAAACAGGATTTATAACTACAGTTTTGCTGGATGTCTGTATCCACAGTCTGCTCCAACAGCCTTTCCTTGTGGGATCTGAGAAAGTGCAAACACCAAGGGTGTTTCTGCTAAAACTCTCTTAAGAGATGTGAGAATTTGGAACTTTTAACCAATCAGGCAAACAGCTGGCATATCTCAAGCTGACTCTAAAAAAGTCACAACTAATGCTAATGGATGTGCATAACTCCAATGATATTTTCTAAGGAGAAATACTAGCTTGATTAAAGTTAATTGATTGCATTATGTGCATATTTTTCTGTTCCCATGTCCAAAATAACTTTTGCATATTTTCAAATATAAGACAGAGCTCACACTTTCAGAGTTTGACTTGAAAATGGCTTTCTGATGGCAGGAGCAGGCAAAGTTTGGTTTATACAGGAAAAGAGATCTTAAGGAAGCTAGAATAACAGTCAGCTCTCCATAATGTGAAATGTTAGAATAGATAGGCCACAAAATATTAATTTAAGTCTGAGGAGAGAAAAAGTAGGATAGTGAGTCCTAGCTAGATGCTGCTCAGTGGAGTTATCCACTGATCTTTCTTAAAAAAGAAAGCTGCAGCTTTTGTTTCCTTGACACTTGATATTTTCTAGGGACTACTAGCAGAAGTTTAATGGTAATTAATACTCCTCTTATATTTATGTAATAGTTAAACAAAATGTTCTGCGTATCGAGAAGGGAAAAAATAATGACAAAAATGATGAAAATGCACCTGAGTAGAAACTCATCCAGGGAAATAATCACTTGGTCCAAAAGAGTATACAGATTTTTGGGTAAAAATATAACAAGGGCATCCAGATGTTAACCAAGTGCCAGGAGGAGTCTCATGTGTGTAACATAATTAATTTGAAAGTAGCAAGGCAAAAATTAATTCAAGGTCACGCAAAATGTGTTGTGGTTTCACATGAATGTTTTCAACTGACTCCTGTTGTCAGATAGTTACAGAGATCTTTAAGTTTTGGGATTATTTTAGGGACTTTTTAAATGGAAAATCATGTGAAAAAAACAGATTTCTTATTTTTTTTTTCATCTTTTGTTAAAGACCTTAATTTGAGAGTGTTATTGAATTATTCATATTTTAAGAGAGAGGGGTGAGTATTTCTTGTGGTTAAAAGAACCGAAAGGAGAAAAAGAGAAAGCAAGTTGCAGCTAAGAGCCAATGCAGATAGAGGGCTGAGGATGGACAAAAAATCAGCTTCCAAATCTTGGAAACAGAACTTGGAGTTCTCTAGATTTTTGAATTAAAAACCTACCAGATGCTTCAAGGTATTCTTGATATTCTGTATCATCCCAAGGTTCAGAGAGTTCACTCATGTCTCATTTCAAATCTTAATTCTCATGAAATCAGGAATAAATAAATGGAGAGATTAAAAACTCCTCATTCTTATGCCATCCAAATCCTTATGTTGGATTAGAAAACTCTACTAGTGAGATCACACTTTGAACACTATTGCAGCTTTATATGTACATGCAGAAGACAGTCTGGCATGCTTCTTTGTAAAAATGCTCTTAATTGCTCACATACTGATATCGGTTATTTCTTAACTCCCATTTGATAACAATGTTTAGCTGTGACAGAAAAAATTGTCCCTTTTTTATCTCAACCTTTTTCAGTTTTAGTGTTTATACTCCTTATCATTTTTACGGCTCTTCTATATGCAAAATTACATAAGAAAGAAATTTATGTAAGAAATGTAGTAAGATTGTACTTCTTTGTGCTGACCTATCTTTAAAAATAACATAATGAAAGCCCACATATTTTTCCCCAAAAGCATACCATTTAGATATTTTAAGTCTCTATCATAAAAAAAAGCTTGAGTCATTTAAGTTGTTTCTCCTCCTCATTTAATTAATGTATTGGATATCTGCAGCAGCAATCAGACTATATTTGTTTATGTATAACCATATTTATCTGCTCAATAAAGTCAGTGTTCAGACTTCCGCTGTACAAACTTTTAGCATCTCCTTTGCTCCTTTTTTTAGGCTTAGTTCTACCTGCATGATAAATTCAGAGTTCCTTTTAGCAGGTCATGGCTGTTTTGTTAAATATGTGCTATGAGAACACTGGAACTCATGAAAAATAAATCTCCATTGGCTCAGAGTTGTTGTTGGCCAGAGGTGTCTCACAAACTAACCTCAGGTAGACAACAACTTTTGTAAACCAGGAAATATTTTAGGTACCCGACAAAGACAGCTCCGCTCTTAGGACCTGGCAGTCATCACCAGAAGCACCATGCCAGGTGCTTTCTCTCTGCTGGGCGTAGCTGTAACGAACAGCAAGGGAATTAGTCAGAGAAACTTGCTGATGTCATGATCAAGATAAGTCGAATGGGACTTTCTCTTGTTTTAAGGAGGGGACTTTGAGCCCATCTGCTTGTTCCCTGTCCCCTCCCATGCGTAATCAAAAGCAAGATACCTGCATGTCCTGAGACACCCAACCTATTTCCTGTCAGTGATCAGTTCTGTAGTTTGCGCTGGTAGAAATCTGCAGGGGGATGGAAGAGGCTGGAAGTCCCTGCTGGCTCACAGTGGGCATAAGGAATGTATACAGTAGTATTTCTCCTGTAAAATAACGCTGCTGCATGGGACAGGCAGAGGCAGCTGGGCGTAACCCCAGCAGGTAGGTTTTCCTCAGCAAGGGATTGTAATATCCTCTGTCCTACAGTTTCCCATTGCTCTGTACTGGCTGAAGGTTTACCTGTTACGATGCTTTGGGCACAGTACAAAAAAGAGCTACAGTTGCACTGGACCCTTATCTTTATTCTGTATTTTCTTGTTTTCATGTGTGGCTTCTCTGGACTCATGGAATAGTACACAAGACCCCAGGGCAACACAGAGCCAGTAATAGCAAGGGTTTGCTTTCTAGCAAATTCCCTATTTTCTAATTAGTTTGGGTTTTTTTTTTTTTGGTTTGGTTTGGTTTGGTTTTTTGCTAGAAATAGGGATGTTTTTTGGCCAGGTCCCTGCTCGCAGCAACAGCTGGAGTGGCTAGGCCATGGCGGGTAGCTGAGGAGTTTCCCTGGCCGGCCAAAGGTCAAGGCCATGCTGGCCGGCTCTGCACCCTCTGCCCTGCCAGGGCACAAAGGGAAACGTCACCCTTGGAGAGAGCTGGAGGGCAAAGTCACTGATGAAGCTGGAAAGGAAACTGCAGAAACTGCAGGGATCTCTGTCCCCTGCCCTTGCTGACTGCATTGGTTACAGGAACTGTCAGAGCATGAGAAGCAGCTGGTTTCCAAGTCTTTTTCTGCATCCCTCATCCACATTTTTACTATTTCATAGAATCATAGAATGGTCTGGGTTGGAAGGGACCTTAAAGATCATCTTGTTCCAACTCCCCTGCCATGGGCAGGAACACCTCCCACTAGACCAGGTTGCTCAAAGCCCTGTCCAGACTGACCTTGAACACTTCCAGGGATGGGGCCTCCACAATTTCCTTGGNTTTTTTTTTTTTTGGTTTGGTTTGGTTTGGTTTTTTGCTAGAAATAGGGATGTTTTTTGCCCGGGTCCCTGCTCGCAGCAACAGCTGGAGTGGCTAGGCCATGGCGGGTAGCTGAGGAGTTTCCCTGGCCGGCTAAAGGTCAAGGCCACGCTGGCCGGCTCTGCACCCTCTGCCCTGCCAGGGCACAAAGGGAAACGTCACACTTGGAGAGAGCTGGAGGGCAAAGTCACTGATGAAGCTGGAAAGGAAACTGCAGAAACTGCAGGGATCTCTGTCCCCTGCCCTTGCTGACTGCATTGGTTACAGGAACTGTCAGAGCACGAGGAGCAGCTGGTTTCCAAGTCTTTTTCTGCATCCCTCATCCACATTTTTACTATTTCATAGAATCATAGAACGGTCTGGGGTGGAAGGGACCTTACAGATCATCTTGTTCCAACCCCGCTGGCATGGGCAGGGACACCTCTCACCAGACCAGGTTGCTCAAAGCCCTGTCCAGACTGACCTTGAACACTTCCAGGGATGGGGCCTCCACAATTTCCTTGGGCAACCTGTTCCAGTGTCTCACCACCCTCACAGTAAAGAATTTCTTCCTGATATCTAATCTGAATCTACCCTCTTCCAATTTAAAACTATTACTCCTTGTCCTATCACTACACTCCCTGATAAAGAGTCCCTCCCCATCTCTCCTGTAGGCCCCCTTCAGGTACTGGAATGCTGTTATAAGATCTCCTTCCTCCAAGTAACCACCTCTACCCCAATTTCATTAAAAGCTGTGAGGTGCTAAAAATGCCCCTTGCTGAGGGGCAGTCTCTGCTGTTATATTTGCTTATGACAAGGAGCAGCCCACAGCTAACTCCTTCTGTCTCTTAAGCTGCATGCGGAGCCGAGCACCCATTCTCTGCAGTGATCCCAGTCTGTCCACCCTTCAGAGCTCATGAACCTTTCTGCATCTAGCCCCCCTCCACACATGGAGCCAGAGGATGTATTTTTTTTATCCCTTCTATGCAGGAGCTTAAATGATTTCAGCTGGCTCTGGTGGCTCTTCCCCTACTTAACACTGCAGGGTCCCTACAAATTGCAGCATGCATAAGGAAAGGATAAGGGCAGGCCCAAAACCCACTAACCTGCTGGTTCTCTCATGCCATGGCTCAGGCAGGAGGATTAGCTAGTAGTTGTTCTTGGGCAATTTTATGTCTTTCAGAGAAGATATGGTTCTGACTCGTGCCAATTATTGGGAAACACTTCCCCAAAGTTTAACAAAAGAATCTGCTTCTTCAAAAAAATCATATAGGAGAAGTTGGCTGACAGGTTGTTCTCTGGTTTATGTCAATGGTTGGGATTGGTTTTAGAGGACACAGACATATGTTAGTTTGAAAAAAAATCACAGGATGTTTCCTTGAGCCATCAAATAACTGCAAGAGCTGAAGGTTGGCAAACCCTCTAACCAACACACCACACATGCAAATTTACTCATTAAGAACAGTTGATACAAATCCTTCTAGGGAGCATAGTGTTTCCTTCAGTAATATTTTCATTAGTACTTTCCCCCAAAGAAATGATGAAATAGCTAAGGATGAGCAACTAAAATCTGCCAAATTTGTGCAGAACTTGTTTCCACAGCTGGTATGCTCCCCAAAGTGTGAGTAGGCTTAATATTTTAATTTATTTAGTGATGCTACATTTTCTTTTGGCTAGATTTCTTCAGCTAATGTTTTAGTGAAAGGTGCTCAGGTTAATTTAGTTACTCCACAAGACATCACTTCTTACATCATCAGAGAATAGCTGACATTGGAAGGGACCTTTGGAGATCATGTAGTTCACCCCCCCACTGCTCAAAGCAAGGTCAGCCAGAGCCAGTTGTCCAGGACTATGTACAGCTGAGTTTTGATTATGTCCAAATGGGAAGACTCCACAGTCTCTCTGGGCAACCCAGTCCAGTGTTCGACCACTCTCACAGTGGAAAAAGTTTTTACATATGTTTAAATGCTGAGAAGAGCTGAGAAGAGTCTAGCTCCTTTTTTTTTTTTACTTCCCCTCATAAGGTATTCATATGCATTGATAAGATCCCCTTTGAGCTTTCTCCAGATCGAACAGTTCCAGCTCTCTCAGCCTCTCTTCACATGTCAGATGCTTCCACCCCTTAAACATCTTTGTGGCTCTTTGCTGGACTTGCTCCAGCAAGTCTACGTCCTACTTGCACTGGGGAGCCCAGAACTGAACCCAGCAGCCCAGATGTATCTCACCAGGGCTGAGCAAGGGGGAAGGATCACCTCCCTTGACCTGTTGGCAATATTTTTCCTAATACAGCCAAAGGAGTTTTTGTCCTTTTTTAGCCATGAAGGCAGATTGCTTGTTGTCCAGGGCTTTCTCTGCTAAGCTGCTTTCCAGCCCACCAGTGTCTACTGGTGTGTGATGTTATTCCTTCCCAGGTGCAGGACTTGAATTTCCCTTTGTTGAAATTAATGAGATTCCTATTGGGCCATTTCTCCAACCTGTCAAGGCCACTCTGAATGGCAGGACAATGAGCTGGTGTATCAACAACCACTCCTCACAGTTTTGTATCATCTGCAAAGCAATTGAAGGTGTGCTCTGTCACATCATTCAGGTTATTAATGAAAGCATATTGGTCCAGTATTGATCCTGAGAATATACCACAGATTACTGCCTCTAGCTGGGCTTCATGCTGCTGATCCCAAACCTTTAAGACCAGCAGTTTAGCCAGTTTTAAATCCAGATCACTGTGTACTTATCTAGTATGTAGTTTGTTGTTTTGTCAATGAAGTTGTTATGGTAGACATTGCTGAAAGCCTTGTTAAAGTCAAGCTCTCCCCTTGTTCACTGAGCCAGCCTTCTTATTGTAGAAGGCTATCAAGTTCATTGTCTACTTCTTAAAGATAGAGTGACATTTGCTTTTTTTTTTTCCTAATCATCAGAACCTCTCCCAGTCAGTATGACCCTTCAAAAACAATTTAAAGTGGCCTCACAGTGACATTTGCAACTCCTTCAGCACTCGTGGTACATCCCATCAGGGCCCATAGACCTGCACACATCCAATCTGTTTAGATGTTCCCTATGTCGATTCTTCTCCATGGAGGGTAAGTCTTTCTTGCTCTGGACTTTCACATCGGTCTCAGGGACCTGGGATTCCTGGAGTCTGTTCTAACCAGTGAAGACTGAGGCAAAGAAGGCATTGAACACCTTGGCTTTCTCTGTGTCCTTCATTACCCAGTTCATCCATGCAGGCCTCTTGATGCCTTTGCTTGGTTTCCTGCTGTCCAGAATGGACTGTTCTTCAGCTTGGAGGAGATGATTTGTGAATGCTAGCCAGCTCTTCTGGGCCTCTCTTCTCTCCAGGGCCACATTTCATGAGATTCTCCCAAGCAAGTCCTCAGCAGATCAAAGTATGCTCTCCTGGTGCAGGGTTCTGATCCTGAGTTTCGCCTTGTTTCTTCCTCTTCAGATCTTAAACTTCACTATCCATTGTCACTGCAACCAAAGCTGCCAATGACCTTAATGCTCCCAAGCAGTTCTTCCTTTTTGTAAAGATTCAGGTCCAGAAGAGCATGTCCTCTCTTCAACTCAATCACTTATCAGTTATAATCAGTTACCAGTTATCAACAATGCACTCCAGAAACTAGCTGGATTGCTTGTCCCTGCTGTGTTGTCCCTCCAAAGGATATTGGAGCGGTTAAAGACCCTCATGAGAACCATGCACTGCACACATGAGGCTTCTTCAAGTTTTCCAAAGGTCTCATCTACTTCTTCCTCTTCAGACAGCCTGTAAAGACACCCACCTCAAAATTGCCCTCTTTGGTCTGACTCTAATTCTGACCTGTAAATTCTCAGCTGGCTCAACCTCCATCCCAAGGCATTGCTTTATGCATGCTTGCTGCTGTCATGTACAGGGCAATTCCACCTCCTTGCTGACCCAGTCTGTCCTTCCTAAAGAACCTATATCCATCCAAGGCAGCACTCCAGTAATATGAGCTATGTCTCCATGACCCCAATGAGATCAGAGCCCTGCAATTGCACACCTACTTTTAATGATTTTTATCTTCCCCCTACCCTCCTCCCCCCCACTGCATTAGAGAGCGGCTAATTTTTTGGCAGGAAGTGCACGAATATCCACCATCTGAAGGCACAAAATGGAGGCGCCCCAAATTTTTAATTAATTTCTAAAACGCTGGACTAGGAAGTAGAATGCTAAAATACTGTTCAATTGTGATTATCAAGTGGAGCGATCAAGGGTGGGTACAGGAAAACAGTGCTGTTTCACACCTCAGTTATTGCCTTGAAGTAATCCAAGGTCAGCTGTAAAGGCAGTCAAGGTCTCATTTCATTTTAGCACCTGCTGGCTGACATTCCCATTACAGAAGACATCATGTCTCTGCCCCCTTTTACTGGCAATCTCAAAAAAGAGAAAGGGCTGTATCTGGTGCATTATAGATCAAGCTTTTCCAGTTGAAGAAATGAGGAGCAGTATATTTACAGAACAAAGATTTATTACAATCAAGAAGCCTGGTTAATTACAGTTAAATTCCTGGAATAAACTGACAATATTCCAAACAAGACTTTATCAGCTTCTTTGCAATACAGTCCATTTTACTGGCATGCTGTTCAAAGGTTTCTGTTGCAATTCATACTTAGGAGAATTACGTAAAACTTGATGTAGGAATGAGTGACAAAGGTTTTATTTATTTCATATTATTATCTGTTGACTTTTAAAGACCTAAGTAACAAGAAACAAGACAGGTTAAGCAACAAGTTAATGATTAAACTGATAAAATGAGTATCAACTATGTCAGTTTGAAAAGAGATTTAGAAAGTATGAAGCATAAAAAATATAGTTCTTTGAGTTGTAAGTTGAAATACTAACATTTTCAGCTTCAATTACATTTTTCTGTTCTACTGCTTATTTTCAGTCTCTGATATTTATTACTTATCTTCTTTCTCAGGCAATTTATTTTTGTATAATCTTTAATGTCAGACAAGAGGCATATGTTTGGTAAATTTCATTTTTAGATCAACTTTACAACACAACTAAGTTATGCTTTGTCAAATTTTCCTAAAAGATTAAAAAAATTATGTTTCTTCAAGTAAACATTTTTAATATAGAGAGAATCATGCTATAGCAGTGACATTGAGGTCTTGCATAGTTCAAGGTTACAGTTCATCACCTACTTGAATAGCAATTCCATCACTGGGAAAATAGCAGCTCCCTCACATTTTCTAATTTTGAGTTATCTTTCTTGGACTAAATTCCAAGTGGTAAGAGCTAAGTATACACTTGCTTGGCCCTCTCTGGAATGAATTGGATGTGCAGAAAAAAGAATGCGGTTCCAGGGTTTACATACATTTCCAGTTTGATATCACTTATCCAGGAAATATATATTTTCTTTTTTTAAAATCTGATGTTGCTACTCATTTATTTTTTCCTCTCTATCAAACTTTTATTTGGCAGGATGTACATTTATCGGTTGCACATTAATAAGAAACAATCTGAAATACAGAATCATTTGCTAGTTTCTTGGTAATTTTCATGTATCCAGGAAGGAATCCCTTTTGTTGTGTTTACATGAGGATGACTTTCTGACAGCATGCATTACACGTGGGAAGTCATCAGTTTCATAATGTTACAACAGCATCAGTTGTACCTACTAATCATACTATTATTTCAGTATTTGGTGCCTTTGATGTTCCCATCAAATTCTACTTCTGTGTTTATCATCAGCAGATATTAAGGGGGAAAGACTACTGGAAAAAGAATAGGGCACAAATTTTGCCTCTCAGTTGTGAGTGACACTAATTTCTTTGCTAATCCCATGTACAGAATCTGTTTCCTTTGAGTAGAAGTAGCAACACTTGCACATAGGCATACACATCTGCTTCAGCTAGAAAGAAATTAATATCTAAGTTTGCTGCAGCTAAGACTCAGCTGTAGTCCACATGATAACCAGGACAGCAGCTTCCTGCTTATCGACCATTTGTGCTGTCTAGTTTTAACTTTTCACTTAAATTTAAGAGATTGGAAACTGGAACTTCATTCTCCATGCTACATTGTGGCTGGTTCTCATGGGCTGGGGATGTTATTGCTAAGTAGTTCTGTATATCAAAGTGGTTGGTACGAGGGCTCCTGGTTCCTTCTGGAGCCCATTTCTCTGCGAGTTCCTGCCAGTCAAAAGAGTTAACACCATGGCTGGCTTGCTCAGTCCAGCCTTTGCTCCGAAGAACTTCCTAGACAGTATTTCTGTAACAGTAACCCCTTCCTTTCCCCATTTGCCACTGTGGTAATCCATTTCTATGTCCAAGAAATGCAAATATTCTGAGTGGCATGGTCTGACATGCTCTGGGTGGTCCTGCTTTAGCAGGCGAGTTGGACTAGATGATCTCTATGGTCCCTTCCAACTCTAAAAATTCAGTGAAATTCAGTGAAATTCAGTGAAAATAAGGCTAAAATGGGCTAGTGAAACATAAGGGCTGATCCCCCAGGTTCTTGAGAACTTATTCTACCATGGGTCAGCAGCTGAGAAATGGCTGTCTCCTGTATGAACATGGCTCATCCTTGGGGTGGGCAACTCTGTTGCTCAGGGGAAATAACAGTTTTAGGGGAAGGCTTGTAAATTCAGAGAGTTATAGCTACCATCCCCCACTAACCTGATGCGATTTTGAGGAAACCTTGATGGAAAGGATAGAAACCTCTAATTAGACTCCATATTTGTGAGGAGCCAGGACAGAGAGAGGAACAATGGTTTAATCTGCTGAGTAGGTGAACAGCCATGCTTTGAACTGATTTCTGATTTTTGCCCTCTTCCACATAAATTATCTCATCCTACACACCTATTTAGAGGAACAATTAAAGCCTAAAATTTGTAAGGTTCCCTTCCTTGTGAAGGTTTTGTAGGAGGTGTCACTATAGACAAGAAACAGAACTAGACAAATTTCCCATGCATGTAATGTACTCTATCACTATTCTCTAGATAAGGTGGTTTTGTTTATACCTTTTCTGTTGTGGGATGAGCTGGGAACATGAAATGTATCCGCCAAGTGAGATTTGGGATAAATGAGGGATCTGCCAATGCAAGTTATTCTTATTTTGGGATATGACCCAAAGGGTATTCAGAATAGGCTTTGATAAATGAAGCTCTTCTTCAAAAAGGGAGTAAAAAAGCTCTTCCCTTCAAAAAGGGAAGTAATTTGTTTTCAGAATGCAATGATGTAAACTGAAGTTTAGGAAAGAAAGGAAAATAAACTAAATCCTTTAATTCTCCCAAGATCTATTGTTTAAGATCCCCTCAACTTCCTCTTTAACCACCTCACTTTTCTTTCAGGCCTTCAGATCTCTTTCTCTCCTCTATTTTCTTTTTCTCTCCTCTCCAACTGTTTTCTAGGTGGAAACCAAGAGGATGATCTGTCTGACCTCAGCCCTAGTACATGAAATAAAGATCGTCTGCCCAGTTGTCTGTGGTCTCCCCCACTCTCCTCTATTTCACCCCTGTGTATCTTAGCCCCAACTACATGGGCACTGCCTGCTCACTTGCTTGTTACTGCTAATTATGGCAGTTAGTACGTTGTGCTTTGCTTGCACCTCCATGGCTAAGAAGTCTGAACATAAGGAAAACCTTTTTTACTTTGAGGGTGACAGAGCACTGGAACAGACTCTCAGAGAAGTTGTGGAGTCTCCTTCTCTGGAGATATTAAAAACCTGCCTGGATGCATTTCTGTCCAGCCTGCTCCAGGTGAACTTGCTTTGGCAGGGGGGTTGGACTATATGATCTCCAAAAGTCCCTTCCAACCCCTCTGTGGCAAGTACTCTTCAGCTGAACTTGTGACATCAACTTTTTAATATCTCAGTTTTTTCAGTCCAAGTTGGACAGTAGGGGGCTAGTTCTGCTGCTGCTCCTCTTGCCTGCCACAAGGGACCATAATCGTGTTCACCATGTGCCAAATTCCCTGGTAGGGAAGAAGGAAGAGCCAAAAAAAGTTTTGAGAGCAGCTCTACGTCAGGACACTAATAGGCTTTAACAGCCCTGATCAGCTTCACATGGGGCCTCCCACACACCCTGCCCATGGGCTCAGGATGCTATTTAAGATCAAGCTGGGTCCCTTAGTCCTGGCCTGTGCTTGGAGGTGTGCTTAGTGCTGTCTTCCTGTGTCCTGGCTCACTGGTGGATTTGTTCCCAGGTGGACTGCTGTAGCCTGCATTATCTTCAGTCCTGCTTCTGCTCTGCTTCCTGAGTGGACGTCAGGCTGATGTTGCAGGTAGTGTCTTCAGTCTTTCATCTGGCTCTATCTTTTCCTGTTCCTCTTGGCTGATCCCTCGATGGCCCCTGGTCTTGATTGACCACCTTGCCTCTTCTGGGCCTCTTGCTATCAGCACCCTGGCCCCATTCAGGTACTGTGGGACTGATAGCCCCTGGCAGTGAGGCTATCCTCAGCTCCTAGCTCATCTTCCTCATGGAGCAGTCCTGCTTCTCCCTGATGTCCAAGTGTCCTTCTTGCAGAAGGAAGAAGGCAGCTTCTTCCAAACTGAGTTCTGAGTGATTCCTCATAGTCAAATCTGATGTTCTCTCTACTCCTGGGTTGTATAGGCAGGTGTAATGAGCTTTCCGTCAGCTGCTGAGTGTTTGATGTCCCCCTGTTCCCTGGGTGGTCATGGACCTCTTGGGGCAGGATGGTGCAGTTCACCTTGACTTTGCTCTGGGTACTTGTCTGGGGTCCTGTGCGTGCTCTGTAGCTCCCTCTCAACAAGCAATGAGAGCAGTCATTTGTCTGCAGTGCTTCAGAGCACAGTAGGTTCTCCTCTAGAACAAGAAAGTACAGAACTGAGGGTTTAAAAGCCTAGCAGTGACTCTTGCTTGCCAAATAGCATTAGCAGAGGCTTCTTCTGCACCTCCGATAGCTTACACTGTCTATTCATGTGATGCCTAGACTACATTTCCTCTCCAATCCTGAAAGTAATGATTTCTTGTAAGTGGTTGCATGAGACCTTTTAAATCTCTTTCTTTTTCTTTGACACCAGAGACCGTATGAAAAACAAGCAGAAATTTAAATGTTTGCAGAATTAATTTACTTACTGTGGATATTTTAGCAATTCAAAAGCCCATATAGAAATATCTCAATAGTTATTTATAAATAATACTTCACTCATCACCTTTGACATCTAGTTTAAAAGAACTGCATATTAATGAAAGGACAGTGCATTCATTTACTGGAATAGATCAACATTTCATAATATTTTTATCTCTCCAAATATTTATATAAACAAAAGCTAACTCTTATTAACTCAATCACTATCATACTGTATAACATCAAAATGTCAGGAGGAAAAAATGGCAAGAATAAAGTATCTATTTACTCTGAGGCCTCTAGGAGAACTTCTTATCAGCTAATACTGCACTAACATATTTAATTTAAAGCTGTGATTCCTCTAAGAACTCTTAAACTTGTAACCCCTAGAGGGAGGGGGGAAAAAAGTGCATGTAATATCAGTGCCTTAATTAAAATTTAAAATAACGAGAGAGAATCTAATGTGGAATAACCAGAATTTATTTATAGAAATATACTTTTTTATTTTCAGTTGAAGTCAGCTAGAGGGAAGTAGACCAAGTTCCCCATGCTGAAGTTTAGTATCTGATATTGTAGCTGATTCCACATATGCTCAGCTCTCTGTCTGCACCCAGACAGCTGTAAGATGATATCTTGTTAATAACATATATGCTTTTCCTAGAGCATCTTGGCTAACTATTAACTGCCTGCCATCAGTGAGGAATTCCCCCCCTTAGGACAGATTGTCCCATGGTCATTTTACCCTTTCATGACACTCCACTTTAAATATGCGAATGATAAAGACAGAATATTGGATTTCATCAGGGGACAACATAGGATTGTTGAACAAATTTTATCCTGTTCAGAAACTGAGTGATCAGAGAGCAACTTATAATGAAGTGTCTCTGATTAATAAAAGACATTAAATAAGTTAAAATAATCTTAAAAGTGGGGATATTCCTGTACTTCTGAAATGCAGGAGGAAAAAGGTGAATAGCTACTGAAGTTAACTTGCTGAAACTTTCCACCCCGTTCCTTTCCAATTTTTTAGCCTGTACAGAAGCAGCCTTATCTATTAATATTACTTAATTATCTTCATATGATAAAGTTTATGGTAAGCTGGTGGTAATTTTGGCCATCCTTCAAGAAATGAAAAGCTTCCTTTATTCATTGTAGTGGTGAATGGTGCTATTTCTGAGAATGCCTAAAAGTAAGGAATGGCCAGTCTGAGGAGACAGAACATGACCCAAACTTGGGTAGATGCTGTGTGTCCTCTGTGTAGCAATCATAAATAAGGGGTACTGCAGGGACAAAAGAAAAGGTGCAGGTGGTTCTCCTGTTTAGTGTCAACTGTTTATAATCAAGGCAGGAACACTTTCCAAGCTGCAATTGGTGGCTTGTGCCACAGTTTATTTTGGATGAGCCCTCAGGTGTCTGCAGAACCATTCATGCTGGGAGCTGTCAGCAGAGGGGAAAGAGGTTCTTGAGCACAAGCAGATCTCATCCAAAGCACGTGTCCCTTGGCCTATCAAACAAACAGACTTGAGGTCTCTCACTGGTAGTTGTGACTGATTGTCATTTGTACGGTGCTGCTGGAGTTCCAAACCGGCTGTGAGTTGGCAGAAAGTTGTACAGTTGTTGACAAGATTTTCTATGCAAAAAAGAGAAGGTACTGGTAATTTGTGGGTGTATTATTTTCATTTTTTTTTAAAGTGTGGTGATGCATTCATAGGTGTGTGAAGAGAAGGGAATGTTGAAGATGAATGCCCAGCCTACCTTCTCTTCCTTTCCCCCTATGTCTTTCTGTGCTAGATTTTCCCATTCACACTTTTGATGACAAACTATTTTGTTGCCACGATTTCTTTTGCCTTTCAGTGGCTGAGGCCATGAAGCTACCTTGACAGTACAAGTGTAGGATGGCAACTATTTCAGTGGAGAAAAGGCAGAGTAGCAGGAGGAGGATCAAGCAGGACCTACGACAAAAATTCCAAGTCTTTCATGGAGTGTGGATTTTCTGAAGCAGTATTGTCTAGGCAGACAGATTTTGAGCCCTGAATTTTGTTTATATCCCTATTTTTTGTAGCTGAACATGTATTTACACTGATAATAGCATGGATATATCTTAGAACATGTGCTCTTTGTCAGTTACAGAAGTAACTAGTATTGTCTAGAGAAGTTCTTGTATATCAATTTTCTGAAATTTTAAAAATTATAGCATGTAATGCTATTTATAGGTAACTGGATTTGCATCTTTTCTCTTCTTCTCTTCTCTGTTGATTCTGTGTAGGTAGTGTCACGTAATACTACAGAAGACATATTTGATTTGCTCTAATTCCTTTCAGTTCAATTTTCATTTCCACATCAGTCACAATAAAATATGAACATCTGGCTTAAACTAGTAATGCCACATGTCGTTGCTACAGGCAACACCTCCTCTTCTGATCATGTGGATTTGTTCTTCGCTTTTTCCAATAATGTCTTGAAAGTATTGATTAGTAGACAAAGCCCCACTTTGCCACTTGCCTCTTTATTATTGTAGGGAAAAGAAAAATGTTCTAATGCAACAAATTTATTAGTGAATAGGGGTATTAAATTCTGCTTTCTTTGTGGTGAGCTCTTCACTATCTAACAAACAGCATCCACACAGAGGGAAATGCCTTTTGAGGAAGAACCTTTATTGCAAGTTGGTCTCTAGGGATTCTAAACAGTAAATGCTCTGTGCCACCAGCTATCTAGGACCAATGATGCAGGAGGCTGAAAGCTGAAAAAGGGATTTAAGGTCCTCAGAACTAGACAAGAGATGGAAAACTCCGTGAGACATAATACAACATCTGTTGGAATTCTTGGCCTAGCCTCCACTTCTTCACCTGGTAAGGGACAAATCCCATCACTGGCCTCGGATGACCAAAGAGGGAGGTTTTTGTTTTGTTTTGGGTTTTTTTTGACATGTTTCCTTGGCATCACTGGAGTGGGCATTTACTGGAAAGTATCAGATGGGATGTTGGCATGTTTAGAGTTGTGGAGACCACCTGTCTCCTATGGATAGGGTTGCTTTGGAAGAATTCTCTTATTTGAAAGTACTTTGTCAATGTTGCTAAACATGAATTTGTAAAACAGAAATTCCATTGTTTACGGTAGTGATGGCTTTCAGAGAGTCAGAAAGGAGAACTGAGAGAACCTTAGTCTTAAATGTACTTATCATATGGTCAGTGCCTGCTGGAATAAACTGTATGTATAAATCCCTGAAAACAGTACCCCCTTGGGAGTGCTAGTATCCAGTGATAGCCTTTTGGCATCATTCTCCCATTGATCTCTTCAGAAACCTATCGTATCACATGTGTTTGGCTGGCTACCAGGTGAATTTGCAAAAGACAGAACACATGAAAAAGACCCTTTATTAATTACATTTTAAAGAGAAGACCGGATAACTTCAGGTTCCTTGATACAAAATTGAGGATCAATATACCCTTTTAAATTATATTTTTTTCTTAAACTGGTGCAAAGAGAGGGAATTGCACTCTTGGTAATTTCAGGGCCAGCAGCTGTCACCTTTCTCCTAGAGAGGACTGTGTTTGCTGCCCAATGCCTCTCTTCTGGAATAGGAAGTACAGCTTTTGTTTCTGTGCATCACTCTTGATCAGACAGTGCAAATATGTAGAGAAGGACAGAGAGCATATACCCCCGTGGCAGACTTGAACTTACCATGAGTGATGCTGCCAGCTGTCCCTTCTGGCTGAAATTTGCCTCAATACCACTGCCAGATCAACCCGTCCCCACTGGATATGTTTAGCAATGGAAAACAGGGAGTTATTACCCTAGCTGTGTAGGTGGGATGTTGAAACAGAAGTCTGGATTCATTCCAATTTACTTTAAATTCCTCTGCTGGGTAAGTGGGGATGTAGTGGTTCAAGGCTACCCTTCTGTGAGTAGCAAGAGATCAGCATTTGCAGATGCGGTGCAGCCCACACAGAATGTAATTCACCCTCTACAGGTACCAATTTCTTCCCCTTTTGCACAAAAGGTGCATGAATCTACTAGGTTTAAAGTTAAGGGCCTTAGTTTAACACCTTATGAGATGAGCCCAAATCAAAATGGAGCCATTTTTCAGAATGTGGCAGATGCAGGAATAAAACTCTAATATCCCCAAATCCCTGTAATTTATAGCCCATTCTGCCGCTTGAGTACTCAGTGTAATGCTCGGTTCCCCTAAAAAGTGTGAAGAGTAACAGAAATACTTAAAAGTCAAGTATATGTCTTGGAATGATGTCTGGGCTCCTTGAGTGGGACAGAAAAGGAGGCTGCGAGTGTCATAAAAAAGTAACACCTTTCTTGCACGTATACAATCAGCAGCAAGGTACTATCCCCTCACTTTTTAAGCCAACTTACCCCCTGCACCCAGCTAGATTGTTAATGAGCATCTCAAATATCTGTGCTGATAGACAAGCTGGGATTCACAATGTTTTAATACAGCCTGTGTTTGGAGAGTTTCGCAAAGAAAGAATTGTTAATGAGTAATCCTTGTCCATTAGGGCACTGAGCCAATGAGCCCAAGCTTTGATTCATTGTGTTATCACTACAGGCTTCTGCTAAACCTAAAAAAAAAGGCAAAACAAAAATGTTCCTGTGTGAGAATCGTTAGGATACTGAACTGAGCGCAGAACTGTCTTACATCCTGCCATCCGCGGTCTTCCAGAAAAGAACAGTAAGTAATAATTCCTTAGAGTGATAGCTCTTGCTGTTGTGTAGTATAAAAGCAATTTTCTCGCCTGAATTATTTAGTGGATGTTAATGGATTTTTGACCAGGGGAAAAAAAAAAGATTTTTCTAAAGGTAGTAATTTATTGAAAAATAATATAAGGAGAAGTAATTTCATCTATAAAACTGGTGCAACAGAAGGAATTCCCCTTGGGAAAAATGTTAAGGTCATGAAAAATAATGACAGTGTTGGAGTTTGTCTTTAGAAAGCTGGTTTATGTATCCCTGTGTCACTGGAAAAGAAAGCATAACTTTGATACTGAGTCTTTCATGTAATAACACTATCTAATTATGTGCATCAGCTTTAAAATTGTACTGGTTGGTTAATTTTTTTTATCCTTTTAGGAACAAAAAAATGTTTTAAATGTGATTAATGGGAGAACAGAACAATCCAGAAAGGGAATTGTTATATTTACTTTATGTAATTTGTTTGACAGTTTTGTGCACAGATTCCGGGTGCAGCTTGCGAAGTCCAGGACTTTAGTACTTATTTCACATAACTAGCACAAGCAAAAGGAGTTTTCACATTTCAAGTGATTACTCCTTGAATTCATTGCCAGTTTTTAAGAAAATGTCAGTTTGTTCTGAGTTTTCCTGCTAGCCATTTATCTTCAGAAAACTGTAATAGTGGTGGGTCACATTCGGCGTTTGTTACTTCTACTGCTTCTGTAGCAGAGAATCTAGAAATTCCATACTAGATTGAGATCCCACTAGGCTAGAAAGGAGTCCAAAAACAGGTTAAGAAAGGTGATTTTGCAGTTTTATCAGGTGAGACATGATGCTGGAGAAAGGAAGAAAGAGAGAGAAATGAGAGAGAAACGAGGTTCAGCAGGTCATCCAAGGGACAGTCAGAAGCTGGCCCCACTCTTGGAAGTTTCTTGCCTACTTGCAGAAATGCCATTGAGACTTCAGGTAGAGTTTTCAGTTCTCGTGACTGGTTTAAAGATATTTACTTTTGCTTCAGAATTAACTTGTAAGAATATCCTGTATTTTTTTCATATTAAAGAATCTAAGCAGTAAATTTCAAACACACAGAGTAACACACAGTCCCGTCTCTGGTTCTCAAACTTGCTCATGCTGTTGCTTGTATTTTGCACCCGCTGCTGTGTAGCTGCCTGTGGTGCCACGCATCGTGCCAAAATGATCTGGCAGCAAAAGGCTAGAAACAAGAAGCACAAATCTTTCTAATGCTTTCATCTCTATTTGATACACTTTAAAACAAACAAGCAAGCAAATAAAGGCTCTCAAATAAGTGAGGCACTGCATTAAATGTTCTACAAAAAGAGCTCTGAGGCCAGATCAAAAGCCTGTGAACTAGATGGGAGTCTTCCCATTGATGTTAACAGTGTTTGGATTGGGCCCTAGATTAATGATGTTACTGAAATTTCTCTTTGAGCAATTGGCAGCCAGATGTGTAAAGAATAGGACAATATTACAGGACAGAAGGAGGGAAATGTACGCCACTAATATTTGTGAAAAATTTTGCCCATGCTTTGATATATCTTCCTTTACTGGGTAATTTAAATATATTCAGTCATTCTTCTTCTGAAGGTAAATCCCAATTAGACTATCATGGAGCTTTCCTGATGATCAAACGCATTTTTACTTTACCTGAAAGTATGGGCCTATGATGCTTTTGTCTTTCAGTGAACCACATTGATTTAAACTTCAATTATTTCATTGAGGCTTGGCTTTGCTTACACAGAAGCCAGTGGAAGCTTTGCTATTGACCATAGTGGGGTCAGAGATAGTCCACTGATAAGAGTCCACAATAAATCTGAAACTTGCACCCACGTGAATATGTGTATATACATATATTTGTATACTCCCATGAATATATATCCTAGAAGAAAGCTGCATAAACACGGAACACATGAATATGGTGAAAGAACAAGCCACATACATAACAATATACATCTTAATTTTCTCAGTTAAACACAGAATACATAAATATGCATTGATTGACGGTTCTGAAGTATGCTAAAGGATACATGTAATAATTTTGTGTAATTCAGAGCTTTTAATATGCAATTGATGAAAATTATCTCAAGTGACTGGGCACATATTTTACTTAATACATATTGATTTCTGGTTTTCTTTGCTCTATATTTTTTAGCCTATGAAAATAATCTCAAAAGGGGGTGGAGTAAATAGGTTTATTAACAATTTAATTAAAATAATTATTTGGAAAACAGAAAGCTATACCTCTTAATTTCTCTTGAAGGGCTCTTATTTTGCAGAGCAATATTGATTTCCTGTGTACCTATTGTTTTTATTTCAGCTTTTACCTATCTATCTGATGCATTTTTTGCTTCAGTAAGGAGTGTCAGTCAATTGGCTAAGGTAGTCTAGATTCATCTTGATAGCAGTAGCTAAAAGATATGCTTGCTTCCTTATATGAAGTGTAAGGCAGAAATACCTGTGTAAGTTCAGTCATACCAAAGATGCCTGCGAAAATCAAGAGGCATTCCATTTATGTGGGTTTGGTGGATAAAGAAATCTAAATTGAGAGTAGTTACTGATCCCAGTTCTTGTAGGTGAACTTATTCTGGAGGCTGAGATAACATAGCTTTATGTTACCAGCCAAAAAACCCACTTCAGACCCCTTATCTTCAGAAGGAATATTTCTGCCAAGAAGTTCACTTGTGCTGAGGTGCTACACATGGCACCCTTCGTCACCTGGCCATGTTGCTAGCAATTTGGGTGCCTCTATATGTCTGCTGGGTGTGACTATCCCACTGGCCAGAGCAATGCTTCTGGGGTTGCTCCATGGGAATTGCAGCCAGCTGGGAACACAGTTGTTTAACTGCAGCAACAGCCTGGGAGGATCAGGCTGAGAAGAGGCTAATGATGGGATGTGTGTTATGGCTCTTTGAAAGTGAAGTCCACCCCTGGGTCTGTGATGCCTTATGACACTGACCTATACTGTTTCCCAGAACTGAATGATGTGTGGAATAAGTGATACTTAAATGCTCTATATTGTGTACCTGGTGTAGGTCTGAAAGCTGGAAATCAGTAGCTGCTGCTTTAAAATACTGGTGAAATTAATAGGATAAATCTAATAAAGGCTAGATGGCTCACAGCACGCTGGATTCAGAGGCAAATCAAAGCAAAATGTCAATCAGTATTTAATGAAGATCTTGGCGTTCAGGCAAATTTACAGTAGAAAAGCTACATGTAATGGAAAACATATTTCCAGTCTTTTTAATGATGGTCATGTCTTGTGCCTTACAGAAATCCCCAGAAGATAGGATTGATTTCTTCCATAAAATGCAGTAAATTATCTACATCAGCTGAATATATTAAAGAAAATGAAGTATTAAAAAAGGTGGGAACTGTAAAACCATCATGAACATTTTTCTTGAACTAAATCCATGCAGATCAAAATTAATGTGGCTGGAGAGGTAGAGTTACAAACCTGTAACATCCTATAGTAGTGGGAGGTTATGACAAATGGATCCTAAAGTTTCTTACTATAAACAAGGTAGTATTAACACCACCACGTTTTTAGGTTTGGGTAGGGGTTTTTTTGCATATATGAAGAACAATAGATTTTAAGAAGTCTGCCTTGAGGTTAAAGAGTGAAATTATCTAATGACATGTTTAAGAATGGAATGGCCTTGAAACAAGAAAGAAGTGTATAGACATTTCAAAGTGACTGTAAAAACACAGATACTATATTAGCATTTAAAAATATAGATTGCTTGCTTTGTCCTTTATTTGCAGCACTGACTAGACAGATGCAGGATATATACCTCACAAACTAAGAAGGTATGTGTTGAAAGTCTGACCATATACTGACAGTCTAACAAAATGCTTTAAAATGAATGGCATTTTGGGACTGTCTTTAAAGTATTTTAATATAACATCCAACATTCCCTAAGAAGATAAGTTCTAGGCTCTGTATGAACATATAGACATTCACAATCACAACTCTTATGTGATAGCTCCTCATATAGGGTCTGAGGAGGAAACGTGAGAAGTAGTAGTAGTGATGGAACATAATCTTCAAGTCTCTCTGCAGGGAGAGCTAATCCTGCAAGGAACTGCAAGGGTTGCATACCCGTGGGCTGTAAGAAAGTTATTGAAGGGCTTAGACATGAGAAGCAGTTGGAGATAGCCTCTCTCCCCTCATCTTCATCAAGAAAACCCAGAGAAATATTCAGGAGCCCTCTGATGCCTCATTTTGACATTTCTCTTACTCCCTTACTGACCATTTTAAGGGTCTGGACTGTGCTGCTGTCTTCTCCTGTCACAGAACCCTTGTAAAGGGCTGGAAGAGGAATCCCTTCCCAAGGCTCTGTCATGGGCAGTTCATGAGAAAACTTACTGTCAGGAATTGTAAGACCTTTGCAGCCATGTGCTGACGAGACAGTAAAATGGTTGGGAGTAGATGTGGGGTACTGGGGTGGCTGGGCTGCTTGCCAACTTCTCTCTCAAGATACATGGAGGTCTTTTTTTGTTGCAAAACTGTGTTTCTGTGCTAGATTTGAGACTGTGTGTTTACATGTTACTTGCCACAAGAACCCTATCTGGGCTGTGATACAAGTAGCTTTTGACATTTCTGAGTAAACTGTTTAAATTTTCTGGGGGCAGACATTTAAAATGTATCTGTCTAATTAGAGGGCCTTTGTTTATGTTAAGAAAGAACTTAATGAATCCTTACAGACAAATCTGAATATAATTACACAGTGTGCTTGCCATTCTCACAGGCTACTTGCTAGTCTGCTCAGCACTGGGGCCTCCTGCTGCATTCACGTTTCTGTCAGATGACTTCATTTCTGCTTGATGCTGAGCCCTCAGTGGGAAGTAGACCAGGCTATAACTCTCAAATGCCACCAGTGAGTGGAAACACAGGCCCAGGGACAGTCCCACGGGAATAAAATTGAATAAAGAATTAAGACTATAAAACAAAGCAAAACAGATTTCTATCAACTTTATGCAGAATCCTCTTGATGTCTGCATAAATGTTTGACACATCTTGTTGGAGCCGTATGTTCTCCTCTTGCTGATGGCCCTGCCTCAAATGCAATCTTGAGTTGCCTCCTCCCACCCACATGATCCAGACCTGTGCAAGGGAGCCTCTTGCACGCCTTCCTCCTGGATGAGATCCTGCTCTAGTGATAGCCTCTGCTCAAGCAGGAGGCAATGGAGGGCCTCTTGCCTTAATAATCTAGTGGTTGAACTGAGAAGGAGAAGACCTGGGTACAGTGACACTGTCAAGCTTAGGAGATGCTCCATCTGACCTGCTAGGAAAGTACACCATTGAGTGGGCACAAGCATCTCCCAACCTACCCAAGTGAGAGTTATAGGGCTGCTTGAGACCACAAAGGGAATGGGTGGGCAAGCCTGGTTATTAAACCAAGGCCTTATTTTCTGTTTTTGCCACCATTTATCTTGTTCAGAAGGTAATTAATTACTGAAGGGAAGATAAAGAGCCAGTTGCTGGAAATTAAACTCGAGTTTCCTGGCTTGGTTCTTCTGACCTCACCAAAAAGTTACACTTTTTCAGTAAGTGAAAATAATGAAATGATGAAAGGGTGATGAAAAAATAATGCAAGCATCTTGTATTCCCTGGAAGGGGAGCTGGGCAGCATGCCCTCTTCAGGTCAGGCCAGTACTTCAGTCTGTGAATATTTGAATAAGGTTGAGTATAAACTGTGTTAGTTTAAAATGAACAGCAAAAGGATGGCAAATAAAATATACCACAGCAAGGGAAAACCAAACAAACTGGATGCAGCATTTTATTTAATGGCTGAATTAGTTATTGTAAAATCAAGCCAATGTTTGTTACAGCAAATATTGAAATAACCTCCTGAATCCTGCCTTAACAATAGGTACACAAAAATTTATTCTCTTGGTTTAAATTTTCTTTTTGCTTTATATCTTTCAGGGTCTTCTTTCAAGTTATTTCTTAATTCGCATACTCCTGAACCAAAGAATAAATGGGATCTGAAATGAATTTAATAGGACATCATCAGCTAGCCACTGCTGATGGATTTTCTCTTGCTGAAGGCCCTCATTTGTTTGGTAAGTCACCAAATTAGCTTAAAATAGAAAGCTACCCTTGATTTGGAAACCTAGAAGAAAATGCACTGAAATCTCAAGTCAAGGACATGTGGTTGACATGTACCAACCTTCTTGAATCTTACAGAAGAAATAACAAATAATGGGTCTGTGGTCTTAGTGTAATCCTGTGCGTTATTGCTCTCATCGCTGCTCATAGCAGAGTTTGTAGGTTGTTTTCATAATACTGTTCTAATACTTGAAACCATTCAGCAAATACAGACCTTTGCATGTAGGCTGGATGCTATCTTCATATGAGTCACTTAAATCAAGCTGAGCAGATATATTTTCAGTTAATTTGCAAGAAAATTATACTGCAATGTATTTGTATAGTCATATTATGCAAATTTATGAAAGTAATTTCACCTAAATTAAAACCATTGTCTTACTGAGACCATTGAAAACTTATGCTATTAACATCAATGCATAAGAAAATTTATAATGCAGGCTGGAAAATTCTCCTTTCTCCAGTTCCACTGAATTTTTCAAGGCTAATCATGCGTTTGTTAATGAATGAATAACTCTTGGTCAGTATTTTATAAGCATGGGGAAGCTATCTTCTGTTATATGTACTGCTAAGGAAAAAAGATACATTTTTTAGCCTTGCTTTTGGCAGCAAAGGGGGACCTTCTTTGAGTAACATGACAAATTCAGAGCCTCACACACAATACAGACTCCCACAGAAAGCTGCAACACTTCTGAAATTTCCAGCCCAAATAAGACCAGAATTCTGTCCGAGTGCTGGAAAAATTGAAAACAGTTCAGTTTCATCTATTTGAAACAAGAATAGTGGCTTGGGCATGGAGGACTCTTGACATGCAGAGCCACTCCTGCTGCTGAGCTCTTAGATATCAGGAGCATCTCTCCAAATCAGATCCCATCCAGTGTCCTGGCTTCATAGAACTAAACTAAATTACTATCGCTAATGATAAGACAAATCCACTGAATTACTGTGTGCTTTTTTGTTTTCACTAAATGTGTTGGGTTTTGGAGGGAGAAATGTTTTTGCAGTTCTTAAAAAAGTATATGTAAATAGCTAAACCACTTCCTTGCTACCTGTTAATTCCAATGTCAGGCCATGATATAAAAGAGAATGATGTTCAAATCTAGGGTGTTATCCCTTTAAAAGTCCTATATAACTGAACTACTTCAGATTTTTGTCAACAAGATTTTCCCCCTGATGTCTACTTTTTCACTAATTATTTTTTATTTTTAAAGAGTTATGATCAGGTAGCTTCAAAGTACAAGAAAGCATGTTAATGTAAAATACTTTCCTTCCACATTGAAATCTTACTCAGAAATTGTGAGGTCTTCAGAAGAGGGATTGTGTCTCCTATTATAGGTATTCAGAGCTTAGCACAATGGAGATTTAATTCATACTGACGTTTCTGTAACAGAAAGAAATAATGTATTAAGGGGTTGAACCAGCAGTCCCATTAGGAAGGAGACTTAGCACTCCTGCTGTGTTTCACTTAAGCTGACTTCTGTTTTGTATGGTCACTCGGTCCTGTTTTGTGAGATGTCACTCAAGCCTCAGAAGTGAATTCTTTACAAATTTGGTGTCTTTTGCTTTTATAGTTGGAAAAAAAACATCAGAAATAATATGCAACTGAGTCCACAGAGAAAGTTACTCATTGCGAAAATATGACTCTGTCTCTTCAGAACGCTTGTAGGAAATGGTTTTGCCTCTTAATTTTATATTTGTAAACTACTTGCATTTTTTGACATTCAGTTTTGGCAGGTAGAGAAGTTTGAACCCAAGGAAACAGGAAGAGAGCTTTACTTTTAAATGACCCATAGTATATAAATTTCCCCCAGGCCTCCTCGCACATTACAGCTCTGATGTAATATAAGTGAGAAATTGCTGGCTTACAAACATTACCCTTTGTATGAAACAGTCTCCTTTTTTCAAAGATGCATACTCACATTCTGTAAAAAGCTCTGGAAATATATTATCTTTTCATTATGCTTCCCTCAGTCTATGCAGAGAGCGTTCTTAGACCTTCAAAAACAAATCTAAGTGCATCTCCAAACATTAGCAGCAGGTCCAGGTCTCTCAAAAGAAATGTTGTCAATTGTGAGTTGCTTATGCTGTGATCATCATCACCATGGTAATTCCAGGGCACTTCTTACCCTCAAGATTTCTAGTTGCAGCAGGTTTCAAAAGAGCTTAAAGGAAGAAAGGTTTTCTACCTTTCAGTATGCGGAAATTGTACATTGCTGTTTTAACAGTATGTATCTACTCTATCTCTTTATGCATTTGGAGTTAGGGAGTTTTAACTGTAGTTTTTCCACTTCTGTTGTTATGAGTCCCTGGAAAAAGGGGATTAAAATGCAAATGAGGAAGGATCTTTAACCCAGAAGAAGTGAGGGTCCTTCCCTCCCACACTGTCTTCCTGGAAAAATGGTTTTATTTTTCTACCTCATGACTCAGGTGATTTAGGAACATCCTAGATCTCTTTGCAGAAAATATGTTTTTGAAGAAATGGCCAAAAACAGGTACATAAAGTGATACAACCTCTACAGCATCTGCATGCAAATCAACTTTTTTCTTCCTTGCAGCTGTGGTTTTCCTAGTGAGGGAAAGGGACTCTTGATGACAAGAAATCCCAGAGGTGCATGGGTCTCCATAGTAATTGTCCTGTTAATACACTTTTCTTCCTCAGTCAAACCTTGTTTTTGTTTTACAAGCCCCACTGAATTGAACAATTGAACAGCTATGTGAAGACTGGTCCAATTTCATATCCTGAACTAAAAGAAATCTGCATTTTTGGACCCCTGTAATTTAGGACTGAATTCCAGATCCCCTTAGAAACCTTTGGGAGCTTCATAGTTTGTAAAACGAAAATTCATAAAAATTCATAGTCATGAATTTTTCCTGTGGACACTTCCACCATGGTAGACACAGACTGATCTGAGCCCCTCTGTTTTGTTCCAAATTGGCTGGACGCAAGCTGTGACCTAGAAGACACTGAGGTGCATTAGCAGAGCACTGTGCTGAAGCTGACAAGCCTTGTTCTAAGACAATAAGGCAACTCAACTGGGACAGCAAGACTGTTGCAAAAATGTATTTGATAACATCTGTCAATTGCCCTTGAAAGTTTTTCATGTTAGGGCCAACACCTGTGTTAAATACCCATAGCTCCATTACCTTGTTGTTCGGTCTAGAGAAGAGGAGGCTGAGGGGAGACCTTATCACTCTCTACAACTATCTGAAAGGAGGTTGTAGAGAGGCAGGGGTAGGTCTCTTCTCCCAAGTTACAGGTGATAGGACAAGAGGAAATGGCCTCAAGTTGTGCCACAGGAGGTTCAGGTTGGGTATTAGGAAAAATTTCTTCACTGAAAGGGTTATCAGGCATTGGAATGGGCTGCCCAGGTAAGTGGTTGAGGCACCATCCCTGGAGATATTCAAAAGATGAGTTGCCATGGTGCTTGGGAATATGGCTTAGTGTTAGTGTGTGGTCATTTTTTTGGGTTTTTTTTTTTTTTGTTTATTTTTATGGTTGGACTAGATGATCTTAAAGGTCCCTTCCAACCTAGGCGATTCTGTGATTTCTTCCAGTGGTTAGCACTTGCCCTTTTTTGCAAGGGACTGAACTAATTTTCAGATACCAAAAATGTCTCCTTTGTATTTTATGTGTGGAAAGTAAGCTTTTATATTTGTATGGTATCTGATATATAGACAGCATTTAACTCAAGCAGTTGTTTATATCCTAAGTAAGTAGTGGACCTCTAAAGTAATAGTCCCATTGTATTTTCTGTGAAAGCACCTTATATAGGATTTATTAATATGCAAGATATTAGATGTCAAACTTCAGCTATCAGAGATGGAATTATTTCTAAGAACCTGGAGAGATAATTCGGTATTATTATATGTTTACTTTGTATAAAGGCCTATTTTAAGTATTTTTTTGATGGCTCGACAATATTTTTCTTGTAATGTGACATCAAAATATAACCAGACAAGAAATGGCACCCTCATTGTACAGGTCCCTAGCGGAGAAAGAAGTTTTCTTTTGAGGTGAATGAGCACTCTTAAAATGTATTGAAATGAACAAGGAAGAATGAACAAAAAATGAAACCTAACAAAGAGGAAAAGAAAGTGACACATCTAAACTTATCTTAAATATTTGACAATATAAGAACAACAAAATGCCATTGAAAATTGTTGTAGGCATAGAACAGTCCATAACATGAACTTGAAAGGTTGACTTCTTTTAGATAAATTTGTATTTGTTCTGTTTATGCTTTTTTTTTGGAAAAAAAAAATAGTAGGATGAAGTGTCCAAACTGATCAAACAGCTTCAAGATCATAAGATATGTTAAATAACTACTTGTCTTTAGCACCACCTGGCAGATGATGCAACATCTGGCTTCATCCCTGTAGAGAAGATAATTAGCCCTGTAACAGACCCCCAAATCAAAAGGAAACAAGCCAACACAAATTAAAACAAAAAATTGTGTATGTATAATAATTATGAAGAGAGCCAAACCAAACAGAGTGGCAATCTGAGGAAAAAAATAAGAAGGAATGCAGATGAACAGGGCTCTCAGGGTGAAGGCTGCACCACTGAGTAAGGCAAAACAAAAAAAATAGCTTCTGTATGATGCTTTCTTTTGTGCACGTGAATCATTCATGGATCTTAGCCTGGAAAAGAGACTTTGATTAAATCAGGGGAATTTTGCAGTCTGGGGCTGGATTCTCTGCCTATTTACTTCCTCAGACATACCTCTGGTCACAAAGTCTTAGCAGGCTCATCTCGGTGCTAGATGAAAGAGGCACCACACTCTTGCTGTCCATCTTGACACTACTCAGCTCTTACCTTGCTCTAGGCCGCTGTTTCAGATTGTTTTAGCAGGTGTCTTTAAGTCATGTGTTTATTCCAGGGACTGTCCCCAAATAGGCAGCACGGACAAGACTGCAATAAGTTTGTCTTCTTTTATGCTGCACTGTCTTCTAACACTCAGTGGGGTTTGTACCTTCATGCCTTAGCCGCCATCAAACTGAGGCATGCCACGCAATCTTCTGACTTCATGCTGTCCCAGTACAGCTGTGGTGGCATCCAGTACAGCCCTCACAATGTTACAGATGCTTTAAACTGAATTTATATGTATTAAACAAAAAAATCTGAGCGCCACAGGGAAGCTACATGGGCCTGGAAGAGTAAGGTCAGCAACAAAGGCTACATAGTCCTGTCCCCTCTAGAGAGAGTCAGAGTTACCCCTAAGCTACACAGGTGAGAATCAATCTTTGACATTTGGCTGTGGGGATGGGACATCTCTCTGACACTCTTCTATCTTGTCATACAGATGTGTTCAGTATGGCCTGAGCAATTTGGCCTTTTTTTGAAAATACAACATATCTGTGCTTAAAAAACATCTGTTAATTCACTCAGCTAAAACCTGTTTGTGTGATATTGAAGTGGTTAATTTACTGCACAGAATCCCCTGACATTACTATATATTTATTGATAAAAATTTTGGTGTAAATAAACCAGAGTAGGTACAAAATTACAATGGCTAGGCTACTTGGAGGCATCCCCTTGAATTGTAACCATATTTTAGCCAGGTAAATCCCACTGGGAAAGGACATTGCTATTGTTTCAGACATTCAGAAACAAGTTTCTCTGCAATTAAGTTAATCAGTAAACTATATAACCTCTGGCCTGTGTCACTCCTTTGCTAGTCTTAAAGAAAGTTCTCACAGTAAAGAAGTCTAAAGGATATGGACAAAGTAGAAACAGGAAGTTTTATTTATATGTAGAGAAAAAGAGAGGCGGGGGGGAAAGGGCTGAATACCTTAAGGAGAGTATTTTTCTTCAAGAAATGGTCAGACTGAAGACAGACTAAGGTAGGATATTGTTGTGTTCTTGCTTGGATATGTTTGTCACATGATCTTGTATTCTTCCTCAAAACTGTAGGATGGTAGGCAGTTCTTTAAACCAAATGACCTTTAAAGATCCAAAAATAATTTTTTCAGAGTTAAATCAGAATTTTATTAATGGTTATGTTATGATTTCTGAATTAGTTTATCCTGAATCTTGTTCTTATATCTTTAAGTTCATTCATGAATATCCTACCGAGAGCTAGAGGTTCATACTTTAAACCTGCTTTGAATTCTTTTGCGTTTAATTAGCTCTATACTAATGGAACAAAACCGCTTACATTGAAATGTGTTCTCTTTGTAATTTCTGTAATATTCTGAAAAAAATGTTATTCTTCAATCTATATATAACCTCAGTGTACTTCTGCAAATTGAAAATACTTTATTTAGTTCCTACAAAGAAAATTCCCTTTTACTTCTACAAATGGTTAAGTCTAGGTCAAATATTTTTTCAATTCTTATGTAAAATATCCTGTGTAAAATTTAAAATAACAAAAGGAAAACTCTCCAATGAGTTTCAGTTGCAAGTGGTATTGTGGAAAAATACTTGCACAATATCCTCATGTGGACCATATCCATGTGAAGTTTTCACTTTGATACTGGTAAGCTCTCCAGATTTCTGTGAAAAACATGTATTTGCAAAACATAATCTAAAAGATGTACAGCTATAAGTAACATCACGTTTTTATGTGCTTAAGTAGTCTTTCTTTAAAGATGTAAAAAGTGTGCTTCCAAAAGGAAAAACAGACAAAAGTTTCAAAATAGTTAAGGCCACACAAATATAAAAGATATTCGTATTCCAGTGGGCTCATTTCTGATTTCGCTTTCACTGCTTTATCCTACTGCAACTCCAGCAATTTCAGTGGGCTGGCTCATGCCTTACAGTAGCAGGAGACCAGCCTATCTCGGACTTCTACAAATATCTGGTAAAAAGCATATGTACATTCTGGTTGGCAAGATAAGATTAGTTATCGCTTTCAATAAGAAACTATTTGTTCCAGGCTAGTGTGTACTTTGCAAAGCAGAGTTCAAAAAAATCAGTGTGGTTTTCAAATATCAGGCGGGACAGAGCAGTGCACTGTATGCCTGTGAAAGCAGAATCCCTTCAGCTTTTGTTGGAAGCCCTGTGTACACAGAGGGCTGAGGAACACAGCTTAGACCACCCTTTTTGGATCAGGTCATAAAATAGTTTGTCACAGTAATGTCAAGGTATCTAGTTTCTATATCAACCTCATCATTTCTTTCAATTTTTAAAGATAATATTTCAGAGTAAAAGGAGGTTTCAACTGAAAAAATGAAACAGTACCATTTTGAAATCATCTTTATTGTACACCTCCAATGTTTTAAACAGTTATTTTTAGGAATGGTTTTAGATCACTAATGCTTTGGAGCATACCATTTCTTGCAATATTTAATTCTAGGTTCACTGACAATTCTGTAGGGGGAAAAAAAAATTAAATTTGACAACTGTTTTTGATCTGCTCTGGGTAGAGAATGGTGTATCACTGAGTCAGCCACAGTTGGCTGATTTCTAAGGATGAAATGCAGATACCCACTAAGGCTTCAAACAGGTCTACTTAAAAAAAACAAACAAACAAAAAAACAAACCCAAACCTTTGAGCAGGAAAACCTACATAGTTACAACCTAATTATCTTTAAAAATCAGTCTGGTCTCCATAACTGTAGTATTCAAGCACTTCCCAGAGTTTTTGCTGTAACCTGTTTTACATCAAACGAGACTGTGTATTCTCCATCTCTCTCAATCCTGCCTGTTCTTCCTTTTCCCTTCCATTGCTCTGAGCATGGACTCAAATCAGCTGAATTGTTAAACTATGTGCCTGACACAGAAGGAAGAAGGAGGCTGTTTGTTTTTTTTCCCTGTATTTAGCTTTATATGTTATAACATTTTTTGTTTCCTCTATAAGCAGAGTAGAATTAATTATTGTGAAGATCTTTCTAAACATATTTGTAACCCAAAAGGATCTACAGTGGTTTAAATAAGCATCCAATATTATCTCAGCATGTGCTGCAGTTCTTTAGCAGTCCCAAGCTTTTTAACAAGCCCTGAGAGTGGTTTTTTGCTGTGGAAGGAGTGTTGCTTTCTCCTCTTGCTCTTTCAGAGGCCCAAGCACTTCAGGTGGTATAGAGCTTTTGTGGAATTTCCTGTGGATGGCATAAAGTTAAAAATCAACACTATCTTCCTTATCATTTTGGGATTGCCCGCTTTCCTTTAGCAAACTCAATCAACTAAGTAAATACTAACTAGCAAATGACAATTTAGGTCTCCATGGTGAACAGATTCCTTTCCAAAGAGACACTGAATGATTTGTATGATTGTGGCATCACAGTTAACACCGGTTTTTGAACCTGGACTACCTTGACCAGTCTTAATGAGCAGCAGTCTCAACAAACAGTAAATACAATTAAAGAAAGACCACCCACTCATTAAGCCTCTACTGAACAATAAAGGTCAGCATCAAACCATTGCTGTTCTCACCTTTTACGTGATTTGTCACCACTGCAGCTGGCAGGTATCAGTAATAGTTTGCATTTGATGCATGAAGCTGTAACTGCACTTCCAGGCTCTTCCATAAAGTCACCTGTATTTTGTCTCAGGTCTCTGTATGTCTATGCTGTTTATTTAAAGGGCATAAACTTGGGTTTGCAGAGTGCCTTCTGCTTCTGCTAGTGTAGTGGTCGGGGCCCTGGCCTCTTCTGGAGATGCTAAATGGAAACATAATTAAACTAATTGTTAATAATAAATGGCACCATTATTCTCATTCGGTTTTACGTCACGTTTTTCCAGAGGTGCATCTTTCTGCTTATTCTTATACTGGAACCTCAACATTTGCTATTGGCAAAGATGTGCTGTGGACAATACAGCAATCACACAAATACAAAATGCTTGTATGGCTTCTGCAGCATGGTAAAGTAGGAAGGGCAGAAGGCTGCAGAGCAAGAGCATTAGACCTTGACAGTGAAAAGCATATGAAATGAAAAGGTTAGTTTCTGGCACTAATTGAAGTGAGGCAAAGGGGAGGGAAGAATCCCCTGCTATACATCTTAATTATTGCTGTCATTACAGATGTTCCCTCTTCTTAACTGTTAGCATTTCTTCATTGTTTCCGATTCCTCAGAAGCAAAGGACACTTGCCAGGGAACCGATTTTCTGTCAGCAAAAATGCTTTTGGAGTGCTTCTGGAGCACTGTTAAGTAATGGTCACCAATGAACATTAATCTATTATTTTCTTGTAAATACTTGTTGATTCCAATGAAAGTGGGACTCAGCATCTTCCTGGAAATATGCACTATTTTTCTCAGATTCTCTTCTTGGAACTAATGAAGGAACTGTGTCAGTGTTTTCATGAACTAGCAAGATGCAGCTTTCTCCAACAGAAAATATGAAGTAGCTTGCAAATAACTTTTAAATTACTCTTTTCAGCTGTTTGACATGGCTTGATTTTAAGTACACCACCCAGAGACTGCTAGATATTGTTGTAGTACAGAAAAAAAAACAACCAAAACAACCAAAATACCGACTTGCTTGCATATTTAAACCTGCTATTTACTGGCCAAAGTTAAGGTAGCCTCCAGATCTGTGTTGATCCTGACAGGAAAGGTGGCTGTTCCTGGTACTGCTGCCAGGTTTGTTGTTGGTTAAGAGGTGAATAGCGCTGGCTTACAGAGGTGCTTCATATGAGAACCGACCACACAACTGCGCTGAAGGGCATAGGCTTGTATGGGCTGGGGACCAGGCTGCAGAGGCTGAGTGGCAAGGTCACATCTCACAACTTATATTAAGAATATCTTCACTGTAACCTCACTTTCCCCTTTCAGGCTCTTCTTGAAGGTTTATTTCATGTTCTTAGTCTTCTAATTAAGCCTCGATCTTATTGTCTTTCCCCAGTACAGTTTTTCCCTGTCATGGCTTATTCATTCGTAATTAAATAGAAATTAACATGATGTTTGAGTCTTGATCTAACTTTCACCGATGCCACAGGATTTTTGGCTTTTGCTTGTATTTCTCTTATTCTTCTGTGAAACCTAATTTGGGTTGCTAGCTTCTCTATGGCATGGGTTGCTCGCTCTTGTAAACTGAACATTTATACAATTAGCTGCTTGGTATCTTTCATGACTTCTTTTATGTAAGTTCCACTGCCGGACATTTACACCAATAATAAAGGAGTGGCTGAGAATGGCTAAGTTACTTTTAAAATATCTTGCAATGTAGTTGTGTGTAACCAGGACCAAAGCAAATCTGAGCTCAGATAATGCAATCTTTATGATTATGATTTGAGATGGATGTCTGGAAGTGGAAACTCTCTGATAACTGCAGTTTCATGATGGTAATAGAAATTGGTTTTGCGTTATTATTTTCTAGGTATCCTTTCAGAGCCAATGAGTTCTCCACTGCAAGAGACAGATGTGTCACCTTACACACAGTACAACAGCGTGCCATTTCCCCAGGTTCAGCCTCAGATTTCATCACCCCCATATTACTCCAACCTAGGCTTCTACCCTCCGCAGCATGAAGAATGGTATTCCCCTGGGATGTATGAGCTCAGGAGAATGCCCTCAGAGACCTTTTTCACAAGGGAGACAGAGATAATGGATATCCCTGCAGCCAAAAAGCCTAGACTGGGTCACTCCACGGGAAGACTGAAAGGAGAAGAGCTCTGTGTCGTCTGCGGTGACAAAGCCTCTGGGTACCACTACAATGCTCTTACTTGTGAAGGATGCAAAGGTAGGATGAAATAAATTACCGAATGTAATTGAGCTAATAAGCACAGCAGTTTCTGATATATTTTCTTTCTTGTTAATTTTATTTGAGTCAATAAGCATTTTAGAGATTTCCATTTGCATTTGGTGCACACTATTATGTATTTTCCCCAAGAGAGATTGGCAGTGACTTCCATCACTCTCCTGTGCTTACAGAGCACAGTTGGACAATCTACGGTTCCTAAAGATGGTTGGCCAACCTATGACTATCTAAAGATGGTTACTTTGTGACACGGCTGAGGTACATCATAGAAAGAAAAATAATGCCTCGGTTCTTCGTTCTATTTTGAGAATAAGTATTTCATTATTATTTCTGGTGCATGGATAAAGGCTAAAGCCATGGACATTATTGAAACACTAAAATGTCTTAATGTGGAGCTCACTGTCACTGAGAGTGGACTTAGAATTAATTTGGAAGTTTTGCTTTATCTGTTACAAATTCATTTCTGAGGGTACAACAGACCACACTGGTCAACCACTCTAAACAGGAATACAGTCAAGGGTCATATAGTTTATCTCAAGAATTCCAATAAATAAGAGATTTGTTTCTTTCTACTGTCCATGTGAATAGTCTCAAAGTCAAAAAATACGAATTAACTCATATGAATGCTGTCATTATAAGTCAGTTTTAATCTGAAGATTCCAAGTAATATCACATTTACTCTTAGTAAGCTATTCCTACTAATTATTAACTTCATTATGAGATGTAAGTCTTTGAAAACTTACTAAGACAATTACAAACTATGGAATTTGTAAGACTGTTCCTAGAAGAGGGGTCAAAATCGAAATCACTAGGTAAATGCTCAGACTGAAACCCATGATGAAAGGACATATGTGTTCATCTCTTTACTGATTCAGTTTGAATCACTCTATGTAACAATAATTTTACTGCTTTATTGGGACAATTTATTTTATGTTTTTATGTTTTTGTTCTGTTTCATGACTGCAACATCAATTACAAAGAATAGTAACCTTGATCAAACATAGTAACAGTTGAATTTTTTAAAGATAATGCATTCTGTTTTGACAATAAACTTTAGAGGTGATTAAAGTACCAGCTGATTCAGTAAAAAGGTGTGCTGAGGACAGTAATTCTGTTTGACAAGGTGGAAGGGACACTATGTTTTCTAGATCTCTGATCATTCCCTTGTGTCTGTGGAATTTTTCACATGAGTATACATTACCCTCAAAGCATTATGACCAAAATCAGGCTTGGTACTTCAGTTGTGCTCTTACCAGTGCAGTAGAAGAACCACCTTATGTGTCTCAAATCCAAATTTGAGACTAGCCCTTCTTTTTGGCAATAAGATTGTTCATGTTCAATGTGTGTCCAAAATAATATGCAGATCTCTTTCTGCAGGACTAGTGCTCACCTTGCAGCACTCTCACTCCATTGATGTCGTGAATCTTTCTTTTTCAAAGGGGGAGACTTTGCACATATTTTTATGGGATTCAATCTTTTTTTATGAATATGTTACATATTTTTAAATTTCTTTCTTTGGTAATGCATTCAGTAACACCCTCTGCTCTTTTTTTTTTTCTTGGGCAGAAGGAACAATATTAAGATCTTATTTATCATCCCTCATGAGAATATTTATCTAAAGATATGGGCAGGAGTATATACTTATATATATATTTTTAATACATTACCATTCATTAACAAATTAGTTTGTTAATATTTTACATATTATGCAAAAGCAGATTAAAATGGACATTTGCTCTCATGCAACATTTGCCTGTGGTACTATGAAAAAAAAAAAAGGCTTCCTTGAGGTTTCTCTCACTTCTAATATATCACTTTAGAAAACGCTGCCTTGGCTAACAATAATAGCACAGTTGTGGTTCATAAAGAATGAGGCAGTTCAGGAATTGTTACGGTATAAGGAGCAATATACTGTGCTTTAAAGCCTGCTGCTATAGAGGGCATTTCTGAGACAACCTTTGCAAACAGACACCAAAGACTTTTTGGAATAGCCTCAGCCTGTATAGTGATACTGGGTGTTAAAGGGCCAAAAATGATCACAGGGCTGGAGCACCTCTCCTATGAGGACAGGCTGAGAGAGCTGGGGCTGTTCAGCCTGGAGAAGAGAAGGCTCCAGGGAGATCTAATTGCAGCCTTCCAATATTTAAAGGGGATCCACAGGAAAGAGACAGACAAATATCTTAGCTGGGACTGCTGTGACAGCACAAGGAGTAACAGTGTTAAACTGAAAGAAGGTAGATTTAGACTAAATAAGGAAGAAGGTTTTTACAATAAGGATGGTTAAACACTAGAACAGGTTGCCTAGAGAGGTGGTAGATGCCCCATCCCTGGACACATTCAAGGCCAGGTTGGACGGGACTCTGAGCAACCTGATCTAGCTGAAGGTGTTCCTGACCCTCGCAGGGTGGTTGGACTAGATGACCTTTAAAGATCCCTTTCAACCCAAACTATTCTATGATTTTCAGGTCTTACAGAACAAGTGTGACATAATATTGTGATTGTTCAATAAAGCCACAGAATAAGTTCTGCTAAGAGAAAAGCTAGTTGTGAATTCCCCCTGCACAGGCTGGCGGTGTGAGTTTTTGCAATCTTCATACCACTCCTGATTGATAATGCTTGATGTCTCTCACACCAGACTGAGACTACTTCTTGCCAAGAAGGTCCTGCTTTAAACTTTGGCTCGTGCTAACACCCACCACGTGGGCATGGGGGGAAGGAAAGCTGCAGCATGTCTTGGTAGTCTGATAGAGCTGAACAGGTGCTTTGTTAGCGATTGTGAACTTCAGAAACTTTTACATTGAAAAAGCCAAAGCAGTTGACCATCAGGATGGCAAATGGAGATATTTACAAATCTTTCGTCTACACGTTTAACAGCTGCCCTCCACCAAGTTTCATAATTTCCATAAAAATCCGCAACAGTAACATTGGAGCACCTCTAGCCATAATTAATCATATTCATGACTAGCTAAGAGAACAAAGCAAAGTCAACATTTCCAGCCAACATGAGCTTTTTGTAATTTGGCAAGATCAGATAAAAGTTAGACTGTGCCAGAAAAACCTTCAGCTTTTAGGGCTACTCCTTCATTAAATTAACAGATGCCATTTCTGATTTGCCTCTGAATTTTTGTAAAACTTATCCTGGTATAGAAGTTCACATATAATATATTTCAGGCAGTTTAAGTTCATTTTGAATTATTAGTGAATAATATATATATATAAAATCCATTCGTACCAAAAAGCTAATTTCAAAATTAATTATGAAGAAGTCTGTTCAAGAAGACAAGTCATTTCATGATAAAACTGAAGCAGGAGTAGGTTTAAAACTACTTTTTGCCAAAGAAATTATTTCACTTTTCATTTCATATCATTTCACTTTTTCAAACACTTTGTTTTAAAGAGAAAATATTTGACTGCTTGGATCTTGTTGGTTCCTAGCTTTTGCATTCATATTTTTGCATTCTTCTTTCATATTCTTACATACTTAAAAACATCAATTTACTAAAGCTCTTTCTCTTTGCTTGTCCATGAATAAGCAAATGCACACCTTGTGAGTAGGATGAGTGATAGAGTCTTCAGTCGGACTTAGAATGTCATAAATATTTGTACAGGGCTTTTCAACATTTACTACTAGTTAATGTGTCATAAATTACAGGATTTAATTTTAACAAATAAAATTCATAAATGATGTAAAGCAGATGCAGTTGCCTTTAGCTGACACTGAGAGCCTACAGCTTAAATCCAGCTCTTTTTGTCTCTTCCCTGACCAGCAATTGGTAATGTATTAAACACCACGTGAATGATGAATAAAAATAATGCCTGGGGCTGCTGGGGGTTCTAAGTAATCTGCATTTCAAAAGCGACTGCTGCCAGTCAACTGTATTTATCTGAAAAGCAGCCAATAAAACAGACAGCATGGAAGAGATTTCAAGCAGGAGTTAGAGCAGATTCAGAGAAATGTCAGGGGTTTTTTTTGTGACCAAATAGTGGAATTGTTTTACTGATAGCTACACATTGGTGCTTGGAAGAGATTATGCAACTATAAAAACATGGACCAAAATTGGGAAATTGTCATCTGCCAATGGCAAAATCATCACGTCATCTGTTCTCTTGCCTGGATTCAGCGGGACAGTACCTTAGCTGAATGCACTCTGAAAACACACAGAGAAATCCTACAATGGATAAAAATTCAGATCCCTGTCTGAATTTGCCTTACAATTTAAGTGAGATTGACTGATGAGAGACTGAGTCTTATCTGATGCCTGTCTTAGTACATCAAAGTGCCAGGTTGGAAAACAGTGGTGATTTTATTGTGCCAGCCAGTGGCAATATGAAAGCAAAAGGTTTGTTAATAGCTCTGGTTAACGTAAATTTACACAGAGCTCTAGTTTGAAGTGCACTGTAAATCAGTGATGTGCCAGCAGAAACTCCCGGGAGCCTATTTCAGAAACCTGCCCTCAGATGAGGAGAAGAACTGATTTCCTCTGTAGTTGATGCTAAATAGTCTCTGACATACAAAGGCCAATGTAAAAAGATTGTAATGGCACGCTGAGTCACCCTAAAAATTCAGAAAATGTTCAAATCATCACTGGTAGTAAAGACTCCATTATTTTGTGATGACTCTTTTATTCAATTACATATAGTATCTTTAGCACTCCACATTTTACCCACAGAGCCACTCTCGGAAGTGTGCTAAGCCTCTCAATTTCTTTGATCAGTTCCTTTTTGCAGTGGCCACTGTGCAATTTTGGAGTGAATCCAGTGACGATACCAGTAGAACTGCTTGTGCAGGGGAAATTAAGTGACTGCTTAACTCATCAGGTAGAAAATATTTAGCGAATGAGGCTGGCATATCTTGTAAACAGGGGAGGATGCCACATGAACAATAGGCAGATATGATGCAGCTTCCTTATTAAATTTGGGGGTGGGCAAGCAGACCAGTATGTGGAGCTTCTGCAGGTCCCAGGAGCTGAGGGAACAGTGATGAGTTACTCAACTCTCTGTGCATCTTGTATCTCAAAAGACTTAACAGACTCATTTTTTTTTCACTGGCTATTTGTATGATGTCAACCTACAGCTCTACTGCTGGTGCTCAACCTGCTCCTGGCAGGTTTCAGATTTAGGTCTGAATTTTCCCAACATTCACAGTTCCAGTACCTTACTTTGAGTCTCATGTTTGGGCCCATGATTTATCATGTTGAGTTATTAAATTATATGATTTTAGTACTGTTGCCAATATAGATATCAAGAGCATAGTCATCCAGGCACTGAAAGAAACTCACAGTGCAGCAGAACATGTGTCATTCAGAAAACCCAATAGAGATGGAGGTGCTCTTCAACTTGATTAGTTTCTTCTTTAAGTGTTTTCCTTTATCTATGTCATTGCTTTTTTGTGCAGGGTTCTTCAGAAGAAGCATCACAAAAAATGCAGTATACAAGTGTAAGAATGGAGGCAACTGTGAGATGGACATGTACATGAGGAGAAAATGCCAGGAGTGCCGTCTAAGGAAATGCAAGCAAATGGGCATGTTGGCTGAATGTATGTATACAGGTATTTGCATCGTATAGTCAAGAGTGTTCATCAAATACTGTATTTGTTTAATTAGGCTGGGTTTAATAATAAAACTATAAAAGATGTCATCTAGCAGGTACATTAAAGATGATGCCATGCCTGTGCATTAAATCCTGTAGAAAAAGACAAATGCATTTATAAGCAATGGCATTTAGTTGGTGGTCAGGGATACAAGGATGTAAGAGCTGAGCAAATGGTGAAGGAATGGCTGTCCTGCACTAGATGACAGCCATTAGTCTGCTTGAGGAGGAAAGAAAAGCAGTCAGGGGAAGTGAGCCTACAGGAGATTTCCCAGGAGCAAGGATTTTGTAGTGTTGTGGAAGTCAGAACAGGAAAGTGCTGGTGCTTCCCTTTACCACTCTTTCTGGGGCTCCCCTGTCAAGTTCTTGCTGGCCAAGTCCAAATTTTGGCTTTCAAACAATGCCATATTCAAGAAAAGCGGAGGACTGCTGCTAGCAGGAAGTTTCTGTGGACTTGCCAAGTGTATGTTGCCAGACCTCACCCAGCGATCAGGCAAAGCCTGCTAAGGGCTAGCCCTTTTTTATAGTCTCATTAGCTCTTCTTGTGGCACTACAGATTGTCCTGCCTTGTATATAAGCATGTAGGTAGAATCATCTCCAGAAATGAAGCTGATGGACTTTAAAAATGTTTCATATTAAAGTGAATATTCTATTCTGACTGACAGCTTATAAACTTAATTGAACTTCACAGTGGCTAACTTAGAACAACAGGGAAACTGGAGTGCAACTTTAAACATGTTTAAAACTCCATTTTGAGTAAAATATTGGCCAATCCATTATTTTTGCAAGCTTGTTCCTGAAAACAGTATGTAAACATCTGCTCTTCTGCCTTCCATGATTAGGGCTACAATTTATTTTTCTTGATGGCTCCAACCATTTTAGCATACACGTATGTGTGAAACCAATTTAGGTTCATACAGGAAATTAATCTACTTGGAATTTTAATATACTTCTATCCCTCAATCTGATCAGAAGATGCTATATTAACTGTTGGGTTTGTGAGAAACAATAAGCTCCATCAATACTTGGAATGCATTGTGAGCATAATGTAATTAATCTTTCATTCTGCAAATTGAACAGGCTACAAAGATCCTGAGATATGACATATTCTCGTGCAATTCGTAAATATATGAGCAGACGCCACCACTGTGATGACAGCACCCAATGTGTCCCTAAGTGTCAGAGGAAAATAACTCCCCTGTGGCCCTAATCCCAGATCCATTGTTCCAAAATTTTGAGGGCTCAAAATAGCCTGAGTGACTCAAGACAACAAAAAAACAACCCATCACTGAAAAAAATAGGTCAGCGTAAATAATACTGACTGGGTCCACATGAAATTTTTAAACTGGCCTATCATTTTCACAAACTGGCATATGTGAAATAAAAGCCAGTGGGTGCTGCTGCCATCTGACTCTCTCTCTGCAATGGAAACACTGGGTATCTTGTGTTGCTCATGACTTAACCATAAGCATGCTCTAATGCACTGCAATGAGGATGTTTGGCAAGGTACAATTTAATGGCTTTTAAGTTGGAGTGTGCTATATAATTGCTTTTAGTTCAAGGCAATCCAGGACAGTAAAACATGAAGCGTCTAGTAGTATAGAGCATTTATTTGAAAAAAACAGTGTCTGGGAAATAAAAGGTTACCTTGAACTTTGTTTCACTTACTCATTTTGTAGGTTTGTAATTGCAAGCTCTGTGGATTCTTTTTTCCCTCTGAACAAGGAGGTAAAGTCTTATAAATATTTATGGCACAGCTACTCAACAATCCTACTTCTGCCCTTTATACACAAGCCACAGGCAGATCAAAATTACTAACCATCAATTCCAGTCATTTGCTCTCATTTTGATATAAACGGCAAGTTTCTTGGGTGAAATGTCTGCCTAGGGAAGACCCAGGTTCTGCCACGCTTCCTGGAAAGTAATACCCATTGAAACCTCACTATCTCTGAGGTAAAGTTCTGTCTCTTACATGAGTTTCCCAGCTAACTTAAATGGATTCAGAATAAGACGTCAAGGTACTAGTCAGTAGCAGGAAGCATGAGAAAAATCTGTCTTATTGCTTAAGGCAAATGTAAACCAAATTTTCCCTTGGAAGGTAGTAGACCAGATCCTAAGCTGGTGGAAAACAGTACAAGCCCATTAACACCACCAAAGGATGCACTGAATAATTCAGAAAAAGAAATCTATGATGCTGTGCGGCAGCACAAATTACATGGCTCGATACCAATTATTATCTCCATCATTTCTATTCCCCCCTTTCAAGGTATTATTTGCAGGTCTTATTTTAATCATGTAAATTTCCTCTTTTCTCAGCGGTTCAGGTAGGTTATTTTATATAGTGCTTAAACAGGAAATTAAAAACATTCACAACGAAATTCACTGTTTTCATGGTATCTTCCTCCACCATCATATATTCACTGAATGTGACTCCTTTCCAGCTCTGCATTTTCAAAGGTGAAGAATGGGAAGGACACTTGAAAGAAGCTCAAAAAAAAAAAAAAACCCAGTCCTGTGCTGATAGGTTTATTTTTAGATGAATACTTAGCTGTTTACTTTTTCATTTTTGCTTTCTGGCTGTCTTCCACAGGTTATGTAGGGTATCTATTGTTCCTTTCTTTTGTTAGCACAAGCAAATTGCTAGTTTTTATAACATCCACACAAGGATGCTCCCTGGTTCAAGGTACTGAAATGTATTCTAGACACAATCCACAAATGCAAAAATCCTTTTATTAGGGCAAGTAAAACTCTATAGTAAAACCAGGGCTTTATTCAGTCCTCTAATACAATGAAATTCAAAATAGCAAGACCAAGTGGATAACATTTTAAATAAATACATTTTAAAGCTACATTTGCCAGCCTGAGTTACATATGAGTCTACATTTTCCACTGTTAGTCTATCTGCATAGTGACACTGTAATGGCTAAAGCCCTGGAGTCCTCTCTTCTGAGTGGGCTTTCTGTACGAAGATTCTGCACTACAGCCATAACATGACTTAAAGATTATGGAAAACATCCAGTGCCCTTTGTGTAAGAACAGCTGCACCTCAATTACTGTTTTGGATCCGACGAGGAGCACTCTTTTGACGACACTCTTCCAATTGTTCCTATTTGCTTCGCTTTGTTGGAGCATATGCAAGGGTTTTCTTTCGATGAAACTAAACCAAAGGCACACTCCAGCACACTCCCATCACTAATGGGTTTTCTGTCTGTAAAAACAGATTAGAGCTGGTCCAAAGCAAGATCCCTGACATGCACACTGTGTCGATTCTGGGTCACCAGAACGAACTGTTTTGCTCTGCAGATGGGCTCCTGCTGGGCCAGATTACTCATTAGTGTGTGCCTAGTATGTCTTAATAGACACACATCCAAAGATAATGACACATTGAAGAAATAATCTGCACAGGTAAGTGGGTTTGTTAGTATAAAGGGCATTCATGGGCATGTTTATGTACCTATTCAGTGCCTGAAGCATATTTAAATCTAATTGCTATCTGTTGTATTATGTGTTCAAGGTTTGTTAACAGAAATACAATGCAAGTCAAAAAGGCTACGGAAAAATGTGAAACAGCCTCCAGATCAGACTGCTAATGAAGATCACGAAGGCCATGACACGAAACAAGTGACATCTACAACTAAAATTTATAGGGTAAGAAAATTCTTGTAATAATTCGTACAGTAGTGGTGATGCTTGAGCTAAGTGTGGCTAGTACAGTGAGTATAGAGTAGTTGCAAACTCTCTGGAGCTGTCTGTATTAATTAAAACTCCATCTCCCACTAAGCCAAGCAAATACTTTGCATATAGAAGTAGTTCTGATCATTTTAGTCAAAACTCAGTAAAGCATCTATAAAATGCATAAAGTATTTTTTTCTGTGATACATATTCAGGTATATATCATGTATGATGAGGTGTGATAATAAAGTGTGTGCATACCTAGTTATTTGCTAAACATTTCTTTATTTCTAATAATAAAACACACAAACTCATGCAGTTTAGAAGCATTATGTGCTTCTCTCCTGTACACTTCAATAGAAATCTCAGCGACAAGCAAACCTCTTGTCTGCTTGGTCTCCAAGTGTGAGAAATAGATGTATAGCTTTTGCCTAAAGCAAGAGATACTAGACCATTTCTACGACTGCATTTCATGATGGGCTTTTTTTTTTGCCAGTATAGGAGAAAGTAGAATTTACCCCAGAACAGCAGAACCTTCTTGATTACATCATGGATTCATACAGTAAACAACAAATACCACAGGAGGTGTCAAAAAAGCTAGTAAGTACATTGATGAATTAATTTTTGAGATGCAGATATGGAAGCTGAGGATTACATGACAGAAAATATTTGCATTTAGTATAAGTAGGTGTAGTAAGTAGTAGAGCAAACTATGGATAAAAGCTTCAAAGCTTCAAAGTTCATTCTCCCATTCAGTCAACAGTTAGATCACATATTTGTTTATCAAACTTAAATGCTAAGCAAAAGCTTTCAACTCTGGAAATACATTTTTATGCTCAGATCTAACCTTTGCTGATTGGAGCTTTGTTTTTTGCATTGTCAGTATAAGCAGTGATTTGAGTTCGACTTGCAGCCAAGCTTCCTTTATAAAGACACCTGGAAGCTTGAAAATATTTCATTTTTTGGAACCCAAATTCCCAGTATTTTCCAGGTTTGGATTTTTGTTTAATCCCCTCTTCTTTCCTTTTCCTCTCTACCTTCTAGAAATTCCATATTACCTTTAAGAGCTCCCAGTTTTCATGATAGGATGGAAAAAGATTTGGAAACAGGGAGAAGAGGGGAAAAAAGAGGTATATTTTTTTTACAAAACTATCATGTTCAAACTTAAAAAACCCCCCAAAACCAAAATGACTGTAGAAAGTTAATTCCTGTGTCAGTAGCTTTGAAAACTAAAAGGAAGATACTTACAGGAGGAAGGCTGAATAACCTATAACTAACTTGTGTAACTTATTTCCATGGGAGGCTGAGAAGGTTAAAACCAAAATACTTATAAAAAAAGAAACAGACAAATTCATAGCAAACAAGGCTTTTGATTAAATATTATGGTACACACAGAACTTCTTGCTCAGGAAGTGCCTAAATAAATCGATTGCTAGACATGACACTGAAAGTACAACAGATACTCCAGAGGAAAGGACACTGTCAACTTCTTATACTTTTTATGTTGCCATCCAAAATACCTGGTTTTGGCAACAATTGGAGACAATTTATAGTATTAGATGGACCTCTTGCCTTATTCAGCCTCATAATTCTTGCATTTTATGTTCTTAAATGTGAAGTGACAATGAATATTAACAGATTTTGTTTGGTTTGATTTTTAACAGTTACAGGAGGAATTCAGTGCTGAAGGAAATTTTCTGATTTTAACGGAAATGGCTACCAGTCACGTGCAGGTTCTTGTGGAATTCACAAAAAAACTACCAGGTATATCCAGTGTGTTGGGGCAAATTTTGTTATTGCAAAGTTTACGTGCCTTTCAGTTGCCATTTGGTGATTGTTGTGTATATTTTGAAGACTATAAAAATGCCTCCTCCTCTGACACAGGCATTCTTCAGACACTGCCTATGAAAAGGAGCTTTGTGCTCAGAGGAATAATACACTGAATAATTCAAACTCTGCCACTCTGAGATGTGGCACTTTTTACTTAGTAAGAAACAAAATGCTCAGGGAACAGGTAGTATCTCTAGAGAGATTTTATTTTCATATATCACTGCAATGCCAAATAGTCTGCCTCTATATTAGCACTAACATTTGCCAGACTCTGCTTCACTAGCTTTGCTGCCTTTCTAGCAAAGCCTAAAGCCTCTAGGTTATGAAATCCACTGAACAAGAACTTCCCCTTATGTGTGACACCAATATTTATGGTCATTGCATGGTGTGTTATGGACAAGCACTGAAAACCTGAGTTTATCATTAGTATTTTTTTAACTCCCAAATTAATGTTACCTTAAGAGATAACACTGGGCATGGTACAGGTTCCTTGTAATTACGAAGATGCATTGTAACAGTTAGCTGTACAAAAACATTATTTTCCTGACACTCCCATCATATTGAGCTTTCCTCTGTGTGTTACAAGCTTGCTTCAAAGCCTAGCACTGCAGCTATATTTTTTTTTATGTTAACTGAGATACTAGCTGGCAGCAAATGAAGAAGGGAGGAGCTTTGTAATTGAATAATCTACTATTTTCAGTGTTGACTTAGAGTACATTTGGCAGTATTTATCACCTTTTTGCTTCATTCTCTACTCTTTTTCTGTGCTTTCTCACAGAATCAGAGGGTAGGTATAAGGTGGGTACCTGGAATGGCAAGTGTGAGGAGAGTTTCCATGATTTTCAGCTCCCCATTCCTCTTTGGAGGAGCAGCTGTGTATTCACACAAGTTACCAAATTTGTCCTGATTTCTTCAGTGGGTTTTAGAGTCTTTCCCCTCCAAAAAGAGAAATGCATATTTAAAACACAACAGGAAGCCTCTATGTAAAATAGTATATTAGTCCAAAGGCAAGGTGAAATATTTAAAATTACATGCTTCAAATGCTGGTTTTGCCATCAGAGCAAGGAAAGGCCTGAAAGCAGCATGGCTGTGGGAGAGTTATATAGAGAGCTCTGGTGGAAAATGGCAGATGTCAGGGAGCAGTACCAGGCTATTGGTAATGCTATGTCACTAGATTTTGCTTATCATGTTTCTCTTAAAGTACTATGAACAATGAAACACAAATCTAATTCTCGTAAACTTTGGTGAGGTCCAAATCTGTGACATGTTCTGGAATCCGGGTTTCAATTTCCACAGCACTTGGCAACCCTACTGACATCAACATCAAGGTTACTCAGATGTGTAGCACCTCACGTGCAAGAACTTCAGGACAGAAAGCAGCAGGGACTTTTCTGTTGGTACCTTACTTATCTCTAATATCTCCCCAGGCTTCCAAACCCTTGATCATGAAGATCAGATTGCTTTGCTGAAGGGCTCAGCAGTAGAAGCCATGTTCCTACGCTCAGCTGAGATCTTCAGTAGAAAACTTCCTACAGGACACACTGTTCTTTTAGAAGAAAGAATTCGCAATAGTGGTAAGCACCTTGTTTAACAAGAGAAAAACAAACACCAATTCTGTGTCAGTATTTTGCCCTTGGAAAGCTAGTAAAATTGTTTATTAGCACTGAAACAGGTTATCTGAATGTTGTTCTTTGTATTAACCAGAATAAGTCTAACTCAGCCTTGAGTTGAAAGGTCATAAGGTAAAGGTTTAATTACAAATACGTTGCAAGTATTATGAATAACACTACATCCAATAAACCCAGTGCAAGTCTCCAATGATAAGCATGAAAAAGCAATGAAGAAGAAATACCACCATTCAAAATATTCACATAAAATATCAATATTTATGCTTTCAAAGGCAATCATTATAAGATAGAAAAAAATAAAAGAGATTTTAAGGAGATGACTGAGGAGAACCACCTATTCTTAGGGTCAATTTGGTAAAACTGAGTCACAAAGTGCATAGAAGAATTATAAACATGGCATGTTCTCAGTGTATTTTCTGCTTCTTAAGGTCCATCAAAGACTCAGTGGCTGTGATAAAGTCTACTGTTTCTAGACATAAATCTTAATAAATATGAAAAACCAAACAGGACTGCACATTGTTTGTTCCTTAAAGCAGGCAAAGTCATGTTTTGCATTGTTATGTATTCTTTGTGCTCCACTGATGCAATACTGAATGTTTTGGCTTTTTCCGTATAGAGCAGGAAACTTTATCCAACCCTCAGCTACCTATCATGCAAAATTAAAAAGTAAAACCAGTTCCAAATCAGAGTCTGTCTATAGATTCTGGCTTCTGGCCTTCCTTTTTAATGGTCAGAAGGAGAAGAGACAGGAGAATGTTTAACCTCAATACTACTCACAGAAATGGGCTTGAACTCAGTTCTGAAACTCTTTTAAAATCAGTAATGTGAAGGTGCTACTAATGTATGCAAAAATTAGGCTAACACTTATATCTTTGAAACTCTGAAAAGGAGTTAGGAAACTTCAGAATAGCTCACTTGCTGAAGGTATTTATTTAGTTTGACTTAGCATGCTCATTTCTAGATTTATATTTTGTAATTTTTTATATTTCTTTCATTTTCATTTATTATAAGAGGCTATTGTTTAATGGACTGGAAATGGCGACTCCTAGAACAATATGAATGGCTTCTGGTCCAGGTTCTGCAAGCAGAGTAGTATGCTAAGAAGGTCGGAGACAGCTCCTGGAATAATTGAGTTGTCATGGATCCAAATGTCTTCATTAAGAGATTTTTTTATTGGATTATAACCTAAATTTTTGATAAAAGTAGGTCTTAGAGAAATGATTCCATATGAATACATGATTACTGAAAAGATTCTCTCCTCTAATCTGTACAGTGAGTATCAACCTTCATGTTTAAGGTGTCAACTGTTCATAAAAAATAGAAGCAGGAAATACTTTGATCCAGGACATTACATAAGCCATTATATCATACCAATAATTTTTCCTTACTCATAATTTTAAAATAGCCAGTTAATTCTCTGCAACTATTGAGTCCAGATGAGATGCAATATTATATTTTGCAAATTTGTTCTAGACTTAAACATAGCATTTCATAAAATAACATGAATATCTGGAATGTGACATCATATCCTGCAATAATGTTATTTACCTGTCATGAAACAGATTTAAAAAATAGGATTTTGTGTAGAAGAAAATGTCGAGACAAGTAATGATTTCAAATGTGGCATTATTTATTCCAAAGGAAGATTTTCCGTAATACTTTTTTTCTGTGGGGAAAAAACTCTCCAAGTTAAATTGAAAATTCTGTATCAGAAGAATACCTGGAGTGAATAGCTCCCAAGAAATGAAACACAGTAACTTTTTTTTTAGTGTGTATATATACACACATATATATATATCTTACTTCTCTTGGAGAAGGCTCTCTGAAACGTCTTCCCTCAAGGTCCCCAGGAACAAGCTGGGGACATAAAGGGAAATTTCTCCCTCCCTTTATTACAGGAGGATAATATATTAACCAGCTTACTTGCTGCTGCCTGCATTCTTTCCTCCCATTAATAGCCAGAATACAGGAAAGAATACCCTTCTAAATGTATTTTTTTTCTCCGCTCTGTGCAAATTCAAGCCTAATTAACAACTTTTTCCTTGGCTGCACTTAATGGGGCTGTGACAATAACAAAAGCAGCTTGTAACTCTTTGCATTTGCAGCAGTGTTAACTGAAGTGGTGCTACTGATGCTATTTAACTGTGAGTGCTACTGCACAGACCCAGAAGTCACTCAAAATTTCCAGCCTTTCTTTTTGGACTCACACTGCTGCATACTGGAGCGTATCTATCTGCCAACTTGGCGATGTCCCCTCAATGAAAAGACTGAAATGCGTTTTTTTAACTGCCTCTCTGCCCACATTTTCAGTACTGGTAACTGCCTGTCATTTAATGGCATCACTCCTTTGCACCAAAAATGCAAGAAGATTGGTTTGTAAGAGGAAGGATTTTTACTAGGTAAATTTAGTACTTTCATGCTTACCAGGTGTATTTCTCAGTCTTCACTGAACTTTCATAAGAATCCTGTTTGTCACATGAGCTACCAGAGTTTTTTGTTTTGACTTTAAGATCTGCAATTTTTCTGTGCATTTAGTCTTAGTTTATGATAAATTCCAGAACGAAGTGTTTAGGCAAATTGAGTAATTGCTGGAAAATATCTGCTAGTGAAACATCTTATTTTTGTGGTTTAAATCATGGCCGTTTTCAGGTGTCCTGAGTTTAAACAAAGTGAAAGAAAGGCATCCAAATTCTTCTGTTATCATTGCTTACACATACAGCTTTCATGTATATTATATATATACATGCAGGGCATTTCACACCCCTTCATGTCTTAGGTCTCAACACCAGGGCTCTAGGCCAACTAAGCCCTGTGCTAAATGTGGTATTAGGATAGAAACTTAAGCAGCCTCTTCCAGCCTTAACTGGTAAGAACACATGCTACTAGAAACTGCAACTGGCCATTAACGTGTTATAGATAATGGTCCAAGAGATAAAATAGCCAGAAGAGATTAAATCCAAGTCAAATATTAAAAAAAAAAAAAACACAAAAAAAAACCTAAACAAAAAAACGGGAGAATTACACATAAATTTGGAAATAGGGACTTTTTTTTTCTTTTTGCATACACCTCACTGAAAAAAAAAGACTAAATGCAGCAAGCTGAAATACTCTGCAAAGACAATAGAGAGCAGTAGAGGGAATGCAGTAATAGCTGAGTGAGAGTTTAGAAATTAAACTTACAGGTATTTAATGAAGAAGCAATATCAGGATTATTCATGGCTCCTAGTGAGGTACTAAACAATGTCAGGCCATCAGCCATAAATTATTGCTGTTAGTCAGAACTTCTGTCCACATATTTTAGGTGCAGACAATTATCTGAATGTCACATAAGTCCTATTGTCAAGCCTTGACGTTCTGTATCCATAAAATCGGGGGTGGGCATCCTGCCTAAAAGTCACAAGCTGTCCAGACTTCTGTCACCTGCCACCATGTCCACTTGGAAGCTGCTCTTATCTGTTAATATTTATGCCTTTCCAGTCTGATTGTATGGAATTGATTTATATTTTTTTTTCTGATAAAAAAAGCCAGAGATCTGGTGGTGATGACCTTTGAGCATCAGCAGCCTTCGTTTTTATTCTCATGCTGATGAGGTGTATTTTTATTTCTTTGCTTAGGCATATTACTCAAGTCCTGGTACCATCTCAGTGACTGCCTTTGTTTGTGCCCTTATGGTCTTTTGCCATAAGGTTCTTTCATTAGCTGCTCCTGAGACTGAAATCCTCCCCTACTCACTCCGATACTGAGACTTAATGAGAAATACAAAGATTTTATTTGATGTTAATGAGAGCTTGTGCCACTTACTCATCTTACTCGATGCTTCACTATGCATACACCAAGTTGTGACTGATTGATTCATTCTGTGAAAGGCTGACTTCCTAGCAATTTAATGCTTAGCTTCTTTGTGTTATTTTGAAAGCAAACTCTCCCTATTTTCTAGAAGTACAGTATTTTTAAAAACCGTGCTGAAATACTGAATGTTTTCTCAGTGAGCATTTATAGCTTGTTTTCCCAAGGACACCTGCTTTCAGCAGCCATGAAGAGGCATAGACCTTCACTTCATCATTTTACTCTACAGATAATTTCTACTAATTTCAGTATTGGGGAATAAGATATTATCTGATATGGATGCAAGCAGAGGAATCTGGACCCAAATTTTTGGTTGGCAGCAGGACACCTGACATTGTGAAATATACTGTTGCCTTCCTGGATGGGTTACAGGTGCTGAAGTACAGGGAGATCCAAGGCAAAAAAAGAAATAGCCACAATTTCAAAGCACTGGCAAGAGGCCACCATCTGCCCTTGAATGTGGGATACAAAGTTCCTGTTGACTTGGACAAAAGAGTCCTGCAACCAAGGCCAAAATTTGGCACCGGAACAATGGATACCTAATCACTTCTACTACCTTTGGCTTTTATTATTTGATTATTAGTACTGAGTAGTGGTAGTGCTTCAAAACCCCATTGTGCTGGAGTTTGTGCAGGGAAACAAAATGATCTTCACTGCTGAGTCCAAATAACCTAATCTAAGAGAGAGCAACCTAATCAGTATCCAGCACCTTGTTTCTAAACATACCAGCAAATGATCGGTATCTAACCTTCCAAATGGTCAGACGCATCCACAGAGGAGACACCGTTCTATGACTCCATCTGAAACTGGCACGCTGCCCAAAATATTTAGAAATTTGGACCACTTTAAATTTACAGAGTGTAGGAAAGAGCTTTTCTGTTTGCACATGGTGCTGCACAACCTACCACACTGAGTAAGCCAGTGCCATGTTCCTGAACGTCAAATAAAATTGATAAAAGTGTTTAAGTCATGCCTACAGAGTTAATCTATACCCATGAAAACAAGGACAGATGTCAGAGGACCCAATCTCTTTTCTTCTGCATAAGTGTGCTTCTCCAGGCCAAAAACTTATTTAAATAGACTCAATGAATGAAGACTAGCTCAAGGCAGTACAGATGCTGCTGCTGTGTGCCAGAACACGCTTACCTCCTGCCTGCAGGAATTCAAGCCACTGCAAAGGATGGTGCGTGGCAATGTCATTTGCATCCTCCTTGCAAGTTTGTTTTGTTTGTTGTTTTGTGGTTTTTTTTAATAACTAAGATTTCTTTACTTGCAATGGTGGCTTTGCAGTGGTCCTGTTGATTGCTTTTGAGAAGATGGGATTTTGCTATCCTGATTGTGAGTTCTCCTTGGCACATGCTAACCTCTCAAAGTTGGCCATTTAACCTCCACAAGATGATGATAGAGGAAAGGTCACATGAACATGCACTGGTGTGTTTTCTCTACTGGTTGGATTTTCCCCTTTTCGGCTCTTAGCATCAACACGGTGAATTTGGTCAGTGTTTAAAGGGCCACTGATGCATTTGAACAGGTTAGAAGGCAGAGCTCATAAGTAGCATGGAAAGCAGTTCTGGTAGATGAAATACCGTGAAAGATAAGATGTAATTTTGCAAGTAATTAATATATTTTATTTTCATTAAACAGCTACTAATATACTCTTGATCTAATATCCACTGGCACCTTCATGTTAATCAAGAAAAAAAGATCTCTTCATCCATATTAATCACACAGTGCTAGTTACTGTTAATTAGTACTTACTCTCAAGCTTTCCTCTTGCAATAGATTAATCTATTCAGTTTTAATCAACAGACAGAAGTGAGAATACTGGTCTCAAAATGCTGGCAATACTGACTCAATATCACAGTAAAAACATCTATTCCAGGATCATGCTAACCAATTATTCATGGCCTGAAACTGCAAACCTTAAAAAACAACAGTCCTTTTACCTTGAGATAGAAATTGTAGGAAAAATCCTTAAAGAAAAGGCAAGGTCTAAAACAATGCTGTGTCTTAAGCTACAGATAGGAGTGAAATTGTGCAAGTAAGGGGTGCTGCATGAATAATGTTCAGGGGTTTAAATCTGCTCCAGTCTAGCTCTGCAAGTCTGTGCTCAATAAAGGTGGTATTTCCCACTGAATTCCGGGGGGTTTACAGCCCATGATGCATTAACATAGCAAAATCAACCAAATGAATTGTAGCATCTTCCACAGATGATAGGGTTGGGCTGGTGGATAGGTAGAAATCTGTGTAATTCAGAGTAATGCACAATGCAACGTGAAGGAGGGGCATGTTCTTCTTGCCATAATGCTGCATGAAACAAAGATTTTGAAACATTTTTGAAAAAAAGTTAAGAAGGAGGCACCAGTAACGCTGCCCCGGAAGCTCTGCCTATCTGACCCAGTACTGTGCAGGGTTCTTGTCTGATCTAAATAAAGAGGGTTAGACAGAGCTAACTTTTCCTTTCTCACTGATGCCAGAAATATAACTTTATCTATTTGATTTTTTTCCATTTTGGAGTATGATTTGTAACAGTGACATTTGAAAAGTCATATAATTCACTTCTCCCAGCTTTTTCAGTTATGAGCACAAAATCGTTTTTAATTCTTTTTCTGATAACCTGAATTGAAGTGACAACATCTTGTACAGTAGATAAGGAGGGAAAAAAAAAAAAAAGGAATGAACTATAAACATCTGATTCCTGCTTTTTTGCTTTCCAGTGGAGCTTATTAAATTCAAACTGAAGCGTTTTCAATCACATTAGAAAACAGCCCCCTCTTGTGATGGAAGAGCAGTTTGTGTAATGTGCATACAGGATGATGACATATCAGGGAAACTCCAGCACAGACGGGATGAAGGCAAAAGTAGTAACCAAGAAAAAATTCCATTATCCTGTCTCAAAATTGCTAATTTTGCATAGTTTCATTCATAATTGTCTTGTGATGTATATCCATTTAAAGATTTTAAGGTTCTGTTCTCTTTAGTAAAAGTAGTAAATCAGTTGCCTTGCTGAAACATCCCTTTTCACTCCCTTTCACCTCTTCTATTTTGTTTTATTTCTCTGTTTCAGGTACAGTAGTGCAGAGAAGTTCTCTGCCATAATTTCATTTGCTTCCACATCTGTACTCATTTTTTGCTTTAGTTTCTTAATGTTGGATTATAAGCTTTCTGGGGCAAGGATTGTTTATGCTTATACAGTGCCTGGACCAGTGAGGACCTGAATTAGTTATTCCGCACCCTGTTCACCAGCATCATTTTCATCTCACTTCTGCTATATTGACAGTAGGACTTGAGGAGCTTTGTGGTCAGCAAAACAATTAATTCATCCAGCTGAAAACTAACCTGACCCAAAAAAAGAAAGAGGGAAAAAAAAATAATCAGATGACAAATATGAGAAACAAATGGTGGGAGTCTTAGTCACAGCCCACTTCCTCCCATTTCCTCTCTGCTGCCAAGATGATCATGCCCAGCAGCGCGATACCTTGCACAGAGACTCCTAAAAATATCCAGTTGGTCTTGGACTTTTCTCATGTCATTACTAAGCTATTTATTCCCACAAAGGGAGTTCGTTTGCTCTGCTTTAGGGCTCAGCTAGACTTACTTTTTCTTCTGTTTCCAGATTCATGCAAACGTTAAGACTTTGGCGTGTCATACATGTGTGTTCTTTACATGTCATATTGCAAGGAACTTTGCCATTTAAAACTGCCCAGCAGAGACACAGGCGGTTCCCCGAAGTTAGCAATAACAAGTGTTCAAACTTTTAAATAGTTAACGCTGATGACTAATGACATAAACCTCACAGAACAGTGGATGCTATGACTATTGTTTCCTCTGTAGAAGCTCCAGCTGTGTTACTAACTGCCACAGAATGAGCTGACCCACATCCTATATATCTGCTTAATTCACCTAGACTCTTCTTAATAGTGTTGAACTTGTTAAAAAAACAAGTAATCTGAAGGCTTGTAATCTGAAGTAAACATGGGTTGCTCATATCACATGCTTTAACACATCACCCAGCCACAAAATAAACCACACCCAGCAAGACCATACTTTCACTGTTGGGACACATAACTATTCCATTGATTGAAGTAAGTTCTCACTGTCACAGTAAAATGTGACTTGTTCGTAGT